>JALPCA010000128.1:0-21279 GCA_026538345.1 Cryptococcus sp. GC_Crypt_4 | reverse complement strand
GGTGTTCGAGTCCTTCTTGGTGAGTCACTTGGGGACCAGCAGTGAGCCATAGTCTGATATCCCAGGTGCTTCCGAAGCCGTCTTCTTCCCTGGATGTCTGTACTATCTCTCGGCATGGTAGGCTTTACCTACGAGACAATGACTGATTCCAGGTATACCAAGAAAGAGCTTGGGAAACGATATGCAGGCTTGTTTATCGGACAACAACTCGGTAACGCATTCGGAGGGTTGATCGCTGCTGGAGTACTCAAACTCGATGGAGCTCATGGGATCCGAGGATGGAGATGGCTCTTTATCATCGAAGGTGTCGCTACTGTCGGTCTCGGCTTGATCTTTGCGTCGATCATGGTGGGTAACTGGATCTGAACATGGTTGATACTGATACTACTAGCCTGAATACCCGCACAATGCTAGAATCCTCTCTAGCGTCGAGAAAGACTACGCTGTCTGGCGATTAGAGCAGGAAGCCGGTGCTGGTGAAGCTCACGAAGAATTGTCACATATCAAAGCCTATGTTTCTGCGCTCAAAGATGCAAAGGTTTACACTCTGATTGCCTGTATGATCTGTTCACAAGCCATGGGAAGTGTCGGAAACTTCTTCCCGACTATCATCAAATCGCTTGGATACGATAATCTCATCACGCTCGTACTCACTGCTCCACCTTACATCTTTGTCTGTTTCTTTTTCTACGGTCTTTCATGGTGGTCTGATGTAAGTCGAGATGACTTACACTATTATGACAGCTGACATGATAGCGAAATGGTAAACTCTACTGGCCTATTGTTATTTGCCTCTCGATCGGTATCGTTATCTATGTCATCGCTGTGGCTACCCTTAGTGTTGGAGCGAGATACTTTGCCATCATGTTTACCCCCGTTGCCAATGGTGAGTACCCCATCTCAAGACAAAGCTAAAGCTTCAGTCGTCCCCCAATTATTCATCTACAACACGCTCTCATTGCATGTCCCTCGGCCATACCCAAAGCGAGCTGCTGGTTTAGCCCTTATTAATGCTATCGGAGGTACTTCAAACGTCTGGGGATCATACGTTTGGTATTCTCCACCTCACTTTTACGCAGGTTTTGGTATGGTATTAGCGGTCGATATCATCTTTCTCTGTATCATCACTGGCTATCGATTCTACGTTAGAAGGGAAAATCGAAAATTGGATGCAGGTGGGGAACAAGCGAAACATGCTATGCGACATGGTATCACTCAAGAACAGGTTGATCTGGGTTGGAGATATGTGGGTTACTAGGCTGAGGGTGAGGGTTGGTGTAGTGCTTAACTGTCTGATGTATTGGTCGTTATATCAAATGAATGCATGTATCCAATGTTTCCATTCTGACCGTCGGTCATGCTTCGATGACGCTTGGTTCGGCAGTGGATAGACATCATGTATATATGTATATACATCAGATCATCTCCTCCTATTCTATCCTACATTCTCCGGTCGTATACTCATAGTCAATATGGTATCCCAAGTCAAATTTCAAGATACAACCATCAACGCTCCAGGATTCGGGTAGGTTGGGTAGTCAAACCATCCCCCATGGCTTAGCTAATCATACCAGATGCATGTCTCTTTCCAGCGTTTATGGAGCTTCAGACGATAACGAGTCGAAGAAGACTCTTCAGAGAGCCATTGATATTGGCTGTACATTCTGGGACAGTGCAGTGGTTTATGGAATGGGTCACAATGAGCAATTGATCGGTGATTTCTTGAAGGAGACTGGTTCAAGAGACAAGGTCTTTGTAGCATCCAAGTGTGGTATCAAAGTGAGTGATCACACTCTATGAAACTACGCTTGCGTAGCTTACATTCCACCTTAGTCCTTTACGGCTGGAGGTATTACCAACTCGAAAGAGCATATCGAAGAATTCATCGAGAATACAAAGAATCGACTTGGTTTCTACCCGGATCTCTACTACCTCCATCGAATCGATCCAAATACTCCTCTCGAAGAATCCATCCCTGCTCTTGATGGATTGAGGAAAGCTGGGAAAACTAAGTACATTGGTTTGAGTGAATGTAGCGTTGCGACACTCCGAAAGGCTTGTTCAAGTGAGTGAACACCGTTCGATGATCACGCTTACCATCAGTCGCTAAGATTGATTGTATCCAAATCGAGTATTCTCCTTGGTGTACCGATTATGAAGAGAATGGATTGATCGCTGCTGCCAAAGAGCTTGGGGTAGAGGTCATTGCATATTCACCCCTTGGTCGAGGTCTTCTCACCGGAACGTAAGTACTTTCATATCTACTCCACAGCTCTACTCTAAACGCACATAGTCTTCGAAGCCGTGACGATCTTCCCGAGGGTGATTGGAGATTATCCCAACCTCGATACAGTGCCGAGAATTTCCCTCACAACGTCAAGATTGTCGATGAATTCAAAGCTCTCGCCGATAAGAAAGGATGTACTTCAAGTCAAATCGTCCTTGCCTGGTTGATCGCTCAAGGTGTCATTCCTATCCCAGGTACACGATCTGCTGAGAGGATGGAAGAGAATTTTAAAGCGGGAGAGATCAGTTTGACCGAGCAAGAGTTGAAGGAAGTCAGAGCATTGATTGATAAAGCCAAACCTGCTGGAGCGAGGAATGATGAGAATTATATGAGCACTGTGGACAAGTAAGCTGGCGGTTGTTGTATCAGTCCACGCCTGTGAGCGAGTATCCTATGCAAGACAATATCGACGTGTTATCTATATGCTTTGCACCACCAGCCAACCAGCGGCATCACCAAGGCACTAGAAGATTAATCGTTCACGGTGATGGTCAAGATGGTGCTCACCATCGAAGCCGGCCATCTCGGCGGTTACATTCAATATTCAACTCGTTGTATCCCTTCATCTCATATCACTCTTACAATTCAGTTGGGTCTCGACATAGTAATAACAGTCGCAACAGCTGTATGATCTGAATCGCCATGTCAATCAACGGGCAATGTAATTGTGGGGAGACCAGGCTCACCATCCCTCGACAAGAAGAGATGATTCTATGTCGTGAGTCAATTTTCGTACTTTGATTCGATGTATAGCATAATTGACCTGATATCCCCCAGATTGCCGAGATTGTAGAAGGCAGACTGGATCGATGTAGGTCATTGCTCAAGGCAAAACGTTTGCGTGAGAAGGAGAGACACCAACTTTATAGGGCTTGGGCAGCTTTCCGTATTCCAACAGCTTCCCTTGATATCACTGGAACCCCAAAGACCCAAAAGTCAAAAGGAGGAAGTTCACTTGAGGTCAAACGTAATTTCTGTGGGAACTGTGGATCGTAAGCTAGCTCACTAATCAACATCTCTTAATCCCCTCGGCGCCAGACTGATCATCAGATATATCTTCATGACTACCGGTGCTCTTCCATTATTGGCCTATGTTTCTGCAGGTAAGCTTACTATTTGTGTTACAGCTAACACTCAGGTCTTTTCGATACTGGTGATATATGCGCGCCTACAACCCATTTCTTTGGTAAAAACTTTACTTCATGGGAGAAACCGTATCCCGGAGCCAAGGTGAAGGATACGGTAGAACTTCCTTCCATTCCGGGATACATCGTCAGTCAAGTCAAGGCGTATGTCGGGGCGGATGGAATAGGTCACTAGTCGATCAGTAGTCAGATCGATCACCGGGATGAACTGAAGGATAAAATGGGCAGAGTCCCATAATGACAGCAGATTTTGATGAAATGTAGTCACGATTAGTAAGGTGAGTACCAATGTTCAGATGATACCCATACCATCCTCTGTGCTTTGAGTCAGGCTGATAATGTAGGTCAGGCTTGTATGCTGTGCGAGCCCATAGTTCAGTATATGACATGACATTACCCCCTTTATGTGTCCAACTACCTCCTTCATGTCAACAAGATTACACGGGTTCGTCGGAATGCAAGACACCCCTAGCCCACCAGGGGCGCCCCGCGGCTGGCAGCCAGAGCAAGTCCTGAGGATGTACTGATATGACCTGACATGCTGATTGTCATGACTCTCCAGCATAGCTGTCCGTATACAACTCTATGATATCTCTATACCGACAATACTCTCGCGTTCGCTCCCACCGATCTACTCGTCCACACGCTCGATCATAATGACCCTACTCTCGTACTCTTTCTTCCAAGATATGTTTATCCCGGCATTCATCAAACTCTGACCAGTATACACCACACCGTCGATTCTGTATCGGGAGTTACCCATCAATCCCTGGAGTAAGATTGGCGGAGGAATGATCCGAATCTTGATAGCAAGCTGGAACGCAAGGATCACTGCTTTACCCCCATCTTCAGAGACATACATCACCGCTGGCCAATTGGTAGTCGGTAACGCAAGTCGATATTGATCTCCCAAGATGATCAAGGGAGATATGGACTCGCTTAATCGAATATAATCAGGAATCACCCTTTTCTCCTCGGAAGAGAGTTTAGTAGGATCGAGTTCGAATCCAAAAGATCCTCCCATCATCGCGACGTGAACTCTGAACTCTAGGGGTGTAGTCCTGCCAACTTGATGATTTGGGCATACCGAGACATGACAACTCATCGTTGACGCTGGGTAAACCATTGATGTCCCAAATTGGATATGTAACCGCTCAACCGCATCGGTATTGTCTGAAGTCCAGATTTGAGGCCAGTAATGGAGTATACCCGCGTCAAATCTCCCTCCTCCCGATGCGCATCCCTCGAACAAAACCTCTGGGTATTTCGTAGTGAGTGTATCCAAGACTCGATATAATCCCAGGAGATATGAATGTGCAGCTGACGGGTGAGGTAATTCGTGCATCCCACGATTGAAATCCCACTTGACGTAGTCGATCGAGCCTGAGTTCAACAGAGAGCCTATCGATTGGATAATGTAATCTTGGACCTCTACCAGACCAAGATGAAGGATTAACTGGTTTCGTCTTTCGGTTCGAGGAAGGAATTCAGCACAGAGGACCCAATCAGGGTGATTCTCGTATAATCCACTTCTGGGATTCACCATCTCTGGTTCTACCCAGATACCGAACCGCAGAGTTTCTCCATTGGCATCTTTAGGTTTTAACGACTTGACAGAGTGGATGAATGATTCCAACCCTTTCGGGAACCTTTCATCATTAACAACCCAATCTCCGAGTCCAGCATTGTCCTTTAGTCTTGGGTATTTGTTTCCGAACCATCCATCATCCATCACGAACATCTTTACTCCCAAATCAGCAGTAGCTTCCGCGATTTTCAGTAATACAACACTGTCGAAATCGAAATAAGATGCTTCCCAATTGTTCAGCAGGACCGGTCTGGATTTCTCGACGAATGGTGAGCGGATAAGGTGGTTCCGATACAGACCGTGGAATGCTCGAGACATACCACCAAGTCCAGTTTCTGATACAACCGAGACGCATTCAGGTGTATGAAAGGTAGTTCCAGGTTGAAGATTCCAAGATAGATGAAGAGGGTTCAAGCCGATAATGATTCGTATACGTCCGGAAGGCGATTGTTCGATCTCCATAGAGAATGATCCGCTATAAATCAGGTTGAATCCGTATACTAAACCTGTGGTCTCTGTGACTCCTCTCTGTACGATCGCGACAAAAGGATTATGAAAGTGTGAAGATGAACCCGTTGAGCTTTGAAACCTGGATTGATATGAGCGTGGGTAATCTCAGTAAACTCACCCTTGAGTACCAGTGTAAATCGTCCTCCGCTCTGCTTGTGCCTCCCTAGCCCATTCTCCACTCAATTGAATCATCTCCCATTCTCCACTTGGTAGATCTACCGAGAAACTCGCAGCTCTCTCAATCTCGATATCATGTTCTCCTTGATTTTCAAGAGATAGGGATCGAACAATAGCGTTATACCTTGGAACAACAGAGTAATGTAGAGTCGCAGAGATACTCGCTCTTTGGTCTATCAGCTTGACATCCAGTCCTGAGACACCCTCATCTCCGAACGTCCCAGGTAGACCAGGAGGTGGGTTTTTGAAACCCCGTTCCGAATGCGAATGATATTGGAAACAGCTGATGGTATGTCCACCTTGGCCTAAGTGTCGAATCCGTATCGCTGGAACTCGAAAGTCACCTCGGCCATGATCAGGTAATTCCCTTTGCTGGGTATTCACCACTCCACTCCATCCTGGTCCATCTTCGTCTGGAGGGATCTGTCGTGATCCAGCCGGAAGACCAAAATGGTCATGAACCAATTCCGAGGTCTTAGTATCGACGTGAAAACTGTACTCGACGCCGGGACCTGATAGAGAGAATCCTGGCAGAGTCATAACTGAAGTCGACATGGCTGGCTTCCGGGATGAAGAGATAAACCATAATCCCAGTGATCAAGACTTAAGTAGTTGGTAAATCACCGAATAATGAGCCGGGTAGGTAGCATTTCAGCCAGTTTTAGATCCAACATGACGCCTGGTATGGTGCAGCATGAAGATAGCACGAGCTGTTCATTAGGTAGGACAACGCTCTGGTGGTTATAAATGGAAAGTAATTCAGATGTAAGGATTGACCGATGCTGAATATAAAAGAATCGTATAGGATCCGAACTGACAACAGGTCTATTTCTGTCTTATAGCTAACAACATGTTCATACATCTTCACATACCCGATCATGTCATCTATCCAGGTGCTCTCGTTGGAAGAGGCTGATATCGATACAGCCTTTCAAATCTCTCTTGATGCATTCGCAGATGACGCTCATACGCTTTTCAAAATGCACGAAAAGGGATCTTCCGACATGGCTTCAGAGATGTTGCCAAAAGAATTCATCGCATCGTATCTAGAGACACCTGAGAAGAAGAGGATATGGAAAGCAGTGATGGATGGAAAGATGGTCGGGTTCACTATATGGGGACTATGGAATTGGGAGGGACAGAATCGAGGGGTTGGTAAAACTCATTTGGCTCACAACCTGGCTGATCCGAGTAGGAAACTCCCAAATTCCCCGGTGTCGAGCTGACTGACCCTGTACAGCCTGGATCACATCCTGATTACCCTCTCACTCCCTCCATGACCCCATTAGAACGTATGGAAGTCATCATGACTGGCCATATGATGATCACGCTTGATCGTGCCTTTGATCCCTCACATCCAGCAATGTATTGTATTGGCCTCCACGTCGATCCCAAGGCACAACATGCAGGCGTAGGCACTGCATTAGTCCAGACAGCAGTCCAATTGGCAGAGAAGGATCAAGCAGCAATGTGGGCACACCTTAGTGACGCACCAGGAGGAGTCAAGGTATTCGAGAAGAACGGATTTCAGGAGGTCAACACGGTAACGGTAGATCTGGACGAGTACGCGTCCAAGAATGTAGGCGAGAAGAAATGGGGCAAATACTCTCAGCATCGTATGTACAGACCAGCGAGTAGTGAATGAACGGTCAATGTGTCACCACAACCTTCCGGGGTTACCGACTACACAACCGGTTCCTGCCGTGACCTATCAAGATATAAACTTTCCGTCCTAAGACAGGATCTTCTCTAGCTCAAGGCACCACTGGATAACGCCAATGTTACGGTTAGTGAGCGCCATGTGGATGTGATTTCAAGAGGGGACCCGAGTTGGGGCTTGTCGTCTTGGTTCTTAGAAAATCTCAAAAATGAGACCTGTCGTACTCCTCGGATCTGAACCTGGTCACATTCACGAGGTAAAGCAACGTGCCTTGACCACCTCCCTTCTGGGAAGGAGAATCCTGCAGCGTATTGTGACTATAAAGACGGTCGAGTTGTCATGATTTCCTATCTTCATCCTCCCCCTGTCCAACATGAACCACCACTACTATAACGAATACGATCCGTTCTCAGGTCCCGGGATCCCAAATGAAACGGATGAATCGAATGATCCTAATGATCCTATTCTCAGTGGTCCAGAAGGCTCAACAAAGGATTTTGATGGATCTGCAACCAGCGAGCTTCAAATTCATGGTCAGGGATTGATCGCCGTTCGCGCAGATGTTCAAATCGGATTGACCCTCGAGATATCCACGTCAAAGGAACACGGAGCGAAGTCCATCTACCTTGTCATTTCGCAGGATGAGGCTCAGCTCACTTGGGATGAGAATGGTCAACAAGTACCCATTCCATATCAAGAGTATAGTAAACCTCATCGGAATCTACTCGCCGGTGATGTGAGTGAAAATTCTACTGGAAAAGCTCGTCAAGGTGAATGGACTTATTGGCTGTCAATCGACGGCGCCAACGGTATAATCCGTTATGGTATCGGTTACACCTCGATCGCATTGTCATTGCTCGAAACCGAGCTCAAGGTGGAGAAGAAAGACCCTGGTATCATGGTCTGGAAGAATGAAAGTTACAGCTGGTTAGAGAATCTGGTTGATGTAAAGGTCGAAATCCTGGGAGATGAGAAGGTATGTAGAGAGGTCTTAAGGACGTACAGAGTAGAGTCTCGGCTGATCAACAGACTCATGGAATGCTTAACATCGACCCTCTGCCTCTCGTCATCGAGCTTCCAGCACGGATCATCAGTACCGAGAAGGTATCGCTGAAAGAACTCGACGCAGGAGTAGTCACAGTGATTCAGAATTTACCAGAGGAATGTCAGCACCTCTATGCCAATGTCGCAGGACCGGAAATTCGTTTAGACACTCCTGATTTCCCTGATTTCGGTAAAGCGATCGATGCCAGTCTGAAGGATCCGGAAGGACTGGCTTCTCAAATGCTCCTGAAGAAAGACGGAGAGCTTGGGAAGGATAAGAATGGGACGTACTTGCGAATCACCATCGGAAAAGACTTGGTGGGTGATGAGTGATACCGTAGCTGATAGCATCCAGGACAATTCCCCTGGTATTCCATACGTTCTAGAGATCTGGCCTATCGGTCATCACAGTCCGATTCACGATCATGGAAAAGCTTATGCTATCATCAAGGTGAGCCATCTCAACCTGGCGTCGCTCACAATAGGTACTCTACGGTCAGATCTCCGTCACACACTACGACTCTCTCAAACCTCCAGGTCCTACCCCTCTCTTCAAATCTCCTACTATTCTCATGAAGGACGAAGTGACATGGCTCGGACCTGAGAACTACCAAGTTCATCGATTGGAGAACAAGGAGTGGATATCCGATCCTAAGGATAGTAGCAAGACAATAAAAAATGATTCAGTTTGCTGTACCATTCAGTGTTACCAATTCGCCGATAAGGATCGAGTGCATTATGAAAAGTTCGATTGGTTAGATGAAGATGATCCAAGCAAGCCTGTGCAAAAGCCCTTCACTCCTAACAGGTGAGTTTGGTCCATCTAGCATTGGCTGATTATAGCGACATGGCTTTCAACGAGTTTTATGATCGGATCAAGGCTGAGTGGGAGGGCCGAACACGGATTTGAGCTTGAGCTGCCTCTCTCTCGTTCAGACCATGTCGCTTGATCGCTTCATCTGGACTCGCAAAGGAAGGTCACGGTTATGTAAATAAGGGCTATGCATTCTTGGGATCTTTATTTTGGTCGTTGTGTACCGATACCTCTCAATCTCTGCTTCCCTACAACCACCATTGCCGCCTCCATAGTTATGCTGAACCGACAGATTCAGTTGCAGTCTCCATGATCAGCGTGTCTTTCCGACGTATCGAATCTCACTCACCAGGTCATCTTGACGGTCCTGTTGAGAAAGCATGTTCTTTGGGCCAAACTTGGCGAATCCAGTGAACCAAGCAGCAAGGACGAGAGCAAGGAAAATACCGATAGTCACGAAAGCACCGATCAATGCGGCTTGTGTAAGAGTTGATTGTCCTGCTGAACCAGTGACAGTCCCGTTAGAGCCAGCAGTGATGTTGGGAATGGCGTTACCTCGAGTCTGGGTTGAGTTGAGAAAATAACATTCCTACAAGGAGAAGGACCCGATGTGCGTAGACGATATTATGGGTCTCTTGAGCCTCTTTTCACACTGACCATATCGCCGACCATACCTCTTTCGATCGTGCCAGAGAAAACACAGTTACTTGATGTGTAATAGCCAAATAGTTCTCTAAGAGCGCCTGAAGACCGTACTCCAGCCCATACTGCCAGCACACGACTACGAAACCCGATACTTCGGGTTCTCGCCACCCATCTTATCCGATCAGTTTGGGAATATCAGTGAAATTTTCTTGACCTTGGCACTATCAAGCGCAGCTCTTCGGGCCGACCACCTGGATCAGGTCATGGTTCTCGTAGGTCAGTCGCGGACCGAAGCACGTTGTATGGGTCAAGGCCGAGAAATCCGGGGCAGTCTAGAGGATTGAACCGTCGGTCTAAATTTCGAACCGCCGAGGAAACTCGCAAAACGTAGTTATCGAAGTGGATTGAGACCCTTGTAGTCCAATTCCAAGGATACTTCTGACAACAGTTCACCGCGCGTGGTATATACAGTCTTGAGGACCACATGATCCTTCAGATTACGAGTATCACATCTCATGTACAACAACATGATTCAGAATTATCCGCTCGTGAGTCCGCTGAAACCGCCCTAACCCCCTCGGAATCCATCACCTTATTGACAAGGTTGCCAGGTCGGACATCGGATACGGACTACCTGTTGAACTTGAAATTGATAGTAGCAGCCGAACATGTCGAGGCTGATGTATTCTGCAAGTTATCGCCCCAATACCACTGGAGACTTTTGTTGGCACGGATTACAACCGGTTTCCACTGGAATGTTTGATTGGGAGAAATTGGAATACTGCCAGTCCAGACGGGGTTTGTTGCGGTATACTGGCTATTTGACAATCTGAGAGCTGCAGAGACATACCAATTGCCAAGAGCAGGGATATTACCACTAATCACGACGCTTTCTCCTACTGCCGTTTGTACTTGAATATTGAAGACTTCAGTACCGTTACATGAACTAGACGCACTGGCAGTAGAGCTACTCCTTGTGGAGCTGGGTGTCCTACTGCTGGTACTCGAAGCTTTACTGGTGGTGCTGGGTGCTGTACTCGTGGTACTCGAGACTTTACTCGAAGTGCTCAAGGTTTTACTTGTGGTGCTCGAGGTTTTACTTGTGGTGCTCGAAGATCGAATAGTAGTGGTGGGGACTTTACTGATGGTGCTAGGAGATGCACTAGTGGTACTGCGAGTTGAGGTCCCACTGGTGATAGATGATGATCTGCTCATACTGCTTGAAGCCGAGCCAGCTATAGCATAAGCCACAATCAGCATTGAAGGAGACTTACTGGATGTCCTGCATAGATTGCTTCCCTGTAGTGCAGCAACCGGGAACAAAATGCTTGGTTTACCGCCGCTCATCGGGACAGAAAGGCCGCCATTCGAGTCGCTCGTGTACAACTTGCAAGTCAGAATCTCCATGACCGCCTGAGACGGGGTGAATCCACTGGTTAAACTTGACAGGTAATATGAATATGACGGTCCTCCGGTTCCAAGATTGAAGAAGATACCGACGATCTGGGCACCATTGACGCCTTTCCGTGTAATGATGGTGTTGCCATCTGTATAAGGAGTTTGCATCTTGTAAGTGGTGAATCCAGAATCCTTTTGAATGGCAGCCGTTCTGACCGCGTTGATAGATGTAATCATTTTGTATAGTGGTGAGCCCGTATTGTAACCGCCGGAAGTCCAGAGAGCCTCTCGGTTCACTGGTACATCGCCACCGCTTAATTGTTGTTCTTGTCCATAGTAGATGATTGGGATACCATCTTGAAGCATGATAAAACTGATGGCATTCATCACTTGAGAGAGATCGTTGGTAACACTGGGATTAGCAAAGCTCAAGGCTCGTGCCTCACCTTGGGAAACGAGGATTGTCGTGGTTTTCTAAAAAGCTACCGAGAAGGGTCACATCGCTACAAGCGTTTTGCATCGTCGCGACGCTACTCGCAAGTGCACTCATACTACCGGAGCTAGTGGAGAATGCATCCCGGATCTTGTAGTACCTAGAGTCAGCTAAGAGTCGGACAAAGAAACTCACTGAGGATAGTTGAAGACACCCGGCATGCCTGATTGTTGATACGGACAGACATAGTTGGGATCTCCATTGAATACTTCTCCAATCATGTACATTCCTCCAGCAGCATTGAGGAAATTGGGGAAGAAGGAGGAACCAGACTGCTGTAGACTATCGATACGAAGACCGTCGACTGGTTGTTAGCCGGATCACAGGCGAGGACTCACTAGAATAGTTGGAGACGAGTTGAGTGATCCAGGAATTCCACACTAAGGGGTCAGTATACGGTCCCTCTAGCCTAGGCTCACTATTCTGCACGTTGCTATCCTCTGTTCTCAGATCCGCAAGTGGTACATTCTGGGACCCTTCCCAACACTACCCATATTAGTGGTTAGAAGTTGGTCAAACTTACATTTAGTATACTATTCCTATCATTGTAATTGATTTCACAGAATGGATGATAGTAGCTCTGGTTGTTGAATGGATTGAATACCGAGTAATCGATCGTCCCCTGAGGTCCGCATTGGCCCTCTTTGGATTTGCCGCAATAGTAAGCCATGTGATTCACAACAACGTCAACCATGAGATACTGTTCGGTCAGCTTTGAATCCCTGGATAGGGCACCCACATACCATTCCCCTGGCATGTAGCGCTTTTGACAAGGCAGAAAGACCTGCTGCTCCTCCAAAATGCTGGTTTATCGAATAGATGTCCTGAGCCCAGTATCCTACGGTTTAACGCTGTCCATGATTCGAGATACCCACCATGGTATGGACTCCCATCAGCCGTCAAACCATCAGGAGTACCTCCTTCGATATTCTTCACCACTGGCGATATCCACACCTACCTTCAGTCACGCTCAAGCGGTTGATAACTCACCGCTGTAAAACCCATTCCTTGAATATAGTCTAGTTTGTCAATGATACCCTGAAAGGTTCCATTGCAATACGTGTTAAGCTGAGTACCACCCGAGCACGAAGGAGAGCTACCCCCTCCAGTCATCGCAAATCGGTCGGTCACGATTTGGTAAACCGATTGAGAACGCCATGCTGCTGGCGAAAGGGCGGTTACGCTGAGAGCGGCTACAAGAGGAATGAACAGCGACTTGAACATCATGATACTAATATTTCCTAGATGGTATCCTCTGTCTAGGAGGTTTGTATCAAACAAATACTGGATGGCGAGGAACGAAAACAGACCCCATTGTATTTGTTTACACTTTCACCAGATCAAGCTTAATTGAAAGCGCGCATCCCCTAGCACCAGCCCCGTGGGCTATATCGTCTGCACCTAAACCTGACCAGGCGACAGCATATGCATACTCCGAAAATCGTCCTTTTGACTAGAACGCAGAATTCTTATCTGGTTTTGCATTACTACAATACCTCTCTATCCCCTACGGATCGCAACAATAGTGTCTCTGTACTTGGCCGAACGGAGCCTGACGTGCCGCATCCGACCCCTGAGTTCAAGTCATGTAATGTAACATGATCTCCTATACTATTCCTTAGTAATTCTATTGAATCCACTCCGTCCAATGTTGCGACCCATTGAAACCGTCTTCACGTTCGATAACGTCTACGTCGAACGAGTCCAACTCCTTTCCTTCTCGATTAGTCATTCTGGCCCTCATCCAACTTCCAGCGCTGACTGTCGATACCCCTTCTGCTGCACCAGTAAGCAGGATGTCGCCATCTGAAATGGTCGTGATACCAGATGCAAAAGCTATTTCTTGCTGAATAGTGTAGATAAGATTCGTAGTTTCATCGCTGGACACCTGTTTCCCATCAATCTATCAAATGATGGTTAGTTTTATTGCATCCTAAGCGGAAATTGAGACCTGTCCGAGGCTACTGGTCAACAGTTCCCATTTGTGACTGTATAACGGGATAGAGGGTGAAGATTGGAAGGGGTGACGCATCGTCGACTGAAGGGGAAGACCTACCTCTAGGGATAGAATGGCATCATGTGGATCAGGTAGCTCCGTCCGATCAATGAAACGCCCAATGGGATTGAAAGTATCGAAGCCCTTGCATAACGGGAGGGTTCTATCATCTGATCCTGTTTCCTTTTCAAAGCCCGTTGCTGTCATGTCCAGAATGAGGGCTATCTCAGCGTCAATGAGCACCCCAACAATAGAGTCTCGGAGAATTGGCAGATTCAATCAGTGAGACTCACCATATCCTGCCACATGATTCATAGCATCACCGACCTTGATATTCTTACCCCCTTTGCCAATCACAATGGCAAGTTCAACTGAAGAGGCTCAGGTGTTATCTATTCGATCTTTGCGCCATCTCAATCTGAATATACAGTGGATTTCGCAACTCACCCTCATAGTTAGCCAAAATTCCGACCGGTATTTCCAATTTGGTTCCCTTCGGAGCTAGGGCATGTAGAGGCCTGATAAAGAAAGGAGGCTCCGGTAAGGGATTCGGTACCTTTGGATGATATAAGTAAATGTATTCTCATCGCTGTAAGACGGACTGAGACGGTAGCTGACATTATTGTTATAATTCCACTGGTAAGCCTTTCCCAGACCGATCACCTGCACAGTACTCAGTCGACTATCCACTTTCTACTCTCAAGGTGAGCTCACCTTGGTGGGCTGCGTAGGATATCCTGGCAGTAACATGACCGTCCTTGTCTTTGTAATGAGAAAGAGACGGACAAAGTATTGTTATTATTACTAACGGGTGACTGTACATAATCGTCGGGAAATCATCTGGAATAGCGGTCCGAAGCAGCGCCAGTATCCCTCAATTTCAGCGCGCACCGATTCTTTGACCTTGTCCAATACCCCGCTCTTTATTTCGATCTCAAATGCTTTCAGGTAGAGTGAAAGCTTGAAGCTGGTTGGTTATGAAGCACTTATCCACTACGTCAATCAAATCAGGAATCCTAATCATTGTGGATCCATGGCAGCGTTGCAAAGCAAACATTCTTCACGTTCCCATCGTTGCCAGTCACTGGCAGACTTATCATAGGCACACCAGTGAATGGTGGACAGAGTTAAAAATGGATATATGAAGTGAGATGCTAAGGTGAAGACGAACAGAAAAAAGGGAGAAAAGCCAGGACCCAGATTGGGATGGGTGATGCTGATGAGGATGGTCTCTGCACTGCGCCCTACGATACCATGCATTGTACTACAACATAAACGTCCTCTTGTGATTTGTGGATGATGATGAACTCTCGAAAAGTAGGAGAATGTTATGCCCGCTCAAAATATTTCCCCTGTATGGCCGAAACCGTTTCCACCATTCAATATCTATGCGCAAATAGGACTGTGAAAAGGTTGATAGTGATCGCAGTCTCTAGACCGATACTGTGACAGGGGTTCCTCCTTGCTGGGCCGATTCGTAGCCAGCCTCCACCACCGCTATCGCACGTGTCGCTTCGTCCAGACCGACCAGAGGGGGTTGACCTTCACGGAATCGCTTGAATGTTTCTCGAAGGAAAATAGGGTAGAAATGATCCGTATTGTATTCAACAGGTGCATGTCGCAGTGTACCATTAGCTGATTTGACGGCGATCTGATCGGTGTATCCCTGTAAAAAGGCATCTTTGTGCGAGACTGAGAAGCCAAACTCTCTCTGATCGTCGGGTGTATTGGGATACAGGTATCCAGTGTGAACGTGACCGATCTGACCGGAAGCCATGGTTACAGTGTATAGTGCCAGTTCGTCGATATCGATATCCTTTCGGAAGGTTTGAGTCTGCGCTGTGACCGATTTGATGTGACTACCGGTCAAAGATTCCAAAAGATCAAAGAAGTGGACACCGACGTTGAGAATAGATCCACCGCCCGCTTGTTCTTTTTGCAGCATCCAGTTGCATCCATTCTTTTCGTACCGACTAGAAGCTCCGACGATGAATCGGAAAGAGAGATGTTGATAACCTTCCGGAGAGAGCTGGCCGGATTGACTCAATTCTCGTGCCAGGTCACTCACACGCAGGATGAATGGGACAGCGACGAATAAACCAGCCTCCTTGGCAGCCTTGTTCATTTGAGCGACCTCTTTTGCATTGAGTCCACAAGGTTTTTCGATGAGAAATGGTTTACCTTTTGCGATGACGGCGTTGGCAGTTGCGAGCATCTCCGAGTGTCGACTGTAGATCAATGCAAAGTCGAAGTCGAGAGCGAGCAAGTCCTTTTTTGACAAGAGTGGACAGTTGAGCCTTTTTGCCATGTCTGGACCGGCAAAGTTCTCCTGATCACTGATACCGACGACTGTGATCCCCTCATCTTGCAAAGCGGGAATATAAAGGGGGAAATGCCAATGGGTGACATCAAAGATTGCGATTCTCATGGTGTATAGGTAGAGGTAGAGTATGAGGTAGATGTAATAAAGACACTAAAGATATAACTTTGGGTTACAGTTCAAACATCCCACTCCAACTTCAACTCGGACCGATACCATGGTTTTATCATCGGGATTTTATACAAATGTTCGGGAAATGTTTCGGTGAATTGGGCCGAGGGGTTAGGTAGGTGTTTGTAAGTCGCTGACTTTTGTTCGAATATATAGATCAGCTATAGCTTTCGTTCGCTTGTCAGGTAGCTTGTTTCGTAAACGCATCAAGGATCAACGAGTTTCATCCCCTTACATCATGTCTTCTGGTAAAATTATTAATGTCGCGGTAAGTTCCACAGGGAAGGTTGTCAATTCTCCAGCTAATCCAGCAGATTATCGGTGCAGGAGAGATCGCCATGTGCGTTCATGTAGGTAGCGATGTTCAGTGTTCCAATTCGACCTGCTGAACATCAATAGCTACCCACTCTCAATCTCGCCTCCCACATGTACGAGGTCACGGCGATTGTCGATGTTTCAAAGAACGCTTTGGAGTTTTGTGCCAAGAAATGGAACATTCCTCGAACTTTTACCAACGTGTAGGTACATTACTGCTTTAACGTGCATATGCTAACATCTACATAGAGGAGACATGCTGGCTGCATGCCCAGATGTAGAGTTGATCGTCATGTGTCACTCCGAGTGAGTAAAGCTCTCAAGTTCTAATAGGTCTATGCTAAAATTTTAGCGAGTTCCACGTATGTCAAGGTCACCCATTCATCAATCTCAGACTGACCAGACCAGGCTATCCATGCGATACAATGTCTGCAAGGTGGAAAGCATGTTTTCATTGAAAAGCCAATGGCTCAAACTCTGCAAGAAGCAGACGACATTGAGGCAGCACGTATCGCTTCTGGCAAGATCGTCTTTGTCGGTTATATGAGACGATATTCCAAGGCGTTCTTGAGGGTCAAAGAGCTCGTTAAGAAGCTTGATCCATCCGATATTAACTATGGTGAGTAACAGGTGTGGTATCTTGCTGACTTTCCAGTCCGAATCCGAAACTTCACATCACGGGTGAGTATTTAGCATACCGACCATCACTGACAGCTTGTTAGGTTCCACAAGGAATCATCAGTCAAAACGGTACTTTTCCTGGACGATTCTCTGGTGAGCTCCAAGGGTACATAGAGGAATGTTGGTCTGATCCGCGGAAGATTTCCCTCCTGGTGCTTCAGAGGAGAAGCTAGCATTCGCTAAGAAGCAGTACCAGGAGTACACCGGGCTAGAGTGGGATGCGCCTGTATCTCAATACATTCGAGCCTGCAAATTCCACATCTCACCGCACGATGTCAGTATCATGAGGGAGTTGTTTGGTCCGCCGAAGCATGTCATCTCAGCTGTACCCAACGCGCGATCAAACTTCATCGCTATCATGTTCCAGTAGTGAGAGGCTCCAAAGTGGATGGGACGAATTCTGATCATTGTTTTTCAGTGAGGGCTTTGTTGTTTCTTACGAGGTAAGTCATACCGATAGTCCAGCTTCGATCCTTGCTAATATCATAGACCGGACAAGATGCGGTTCTATCTGTAGATGCTACCACCGACATTTGTGCTCAACACCAGAGGATCAGGCTGAGATTTGATTCGTGAGTATCTGCTATTCACGGTAGCTGACAATCAGACCGTACATCAAAGGGCTACCAATCACTGCCAATATCAAATCGCAACATCCCAATGGAGACTTTTCAGAAGAAACCATTCGACCGACTTATGAAGATTATTACACATTGCAATTCAAAGAGATGTACGGATGCATTGTGGATGGTGCGCCTGTGAAAACGACCGTACTGGATTGTAAGTTATCAAGCGGTAAACATGGAACGTCATCTGACATCAAACAGCTCGAGAGGATATTGCCATGACCAGCGATGTCATCAAGGCCATCGCACAAACCTACTACAATGATCATAAAGAATAGCCGATGTATGTATATGATGTGTTTATCGTCCGCAAAAGTACCTGTATGCATAGTCGTGAATCATATTACCTGCTGTAAAGCTTCATATATCCGTTGATTGGTAGTTGTTCACTTAGTGAGCCGATCACAAGCTTGTCTCGAGATCGTTTTGAGGGGCAGTGCGAGTTTCGCGTCGCCTTTCTAACCTTTTCGAAAAGTCATCCTTATGCGAATGAAGTCTCGGGAGAAGTAAATGTTTCTTACATCCCGCAGAGACCCGTAAGAACTGTATATGCTAATGGCCCCAAAGTAGGGCTGCACAGATCAGGGAAGGCTTATGAGTAGAACACATGCAGGAATTGGGAATCTCCTGGGTGGCGATCCCGATGGGTGGGAGAGATGACAAGCTTGGTCATCGGAAAAGGAGAACACGATATGAGAACACGAGTATAAGTATCCAGGACTGTTGACTGAGACCCTTGGGATAAACCAGAAAAGAAGTTGCTGACTGACCAAACTGTCTAGCTGGAAATGCTTCTTTGCTTGTGTGATGGGTAATGTCTCGTCCTCGTCAAACACGACCGATAAATCCCGACATCTACCGCTAGACCGTATGCAGTTCATTTCAGCTTATTTCTTGACGGTGAGAGAGCCTCGACGGCTCACATCTTGCGCAACGTTAAAGTAACGTTTTGATACAAAGGCACTCGTGAGATTTGGGTGGCAATGACCCAGACCAGCCATATTACTCACATCAATCTCGACGCATTCACCCGTGTCTCAATGAGACCTTTACGATTGAGACTCCGATGAGAAAACTTCATCTGTATCGGTACCGGCTCTAGCTTGACACCACACACATCGAGCAACACCTCACATGATTGAAAGTACTGCATAATCAAGTATCCTGATTAGTTCCTTCCGTGACGCTTGGCTCACGGGTCGGCTCCTCCACAATCAGATCACATTGGACGTTCCAGCAAAAGAGTCAACCTGGGCTCGATTCCTCGTTAGGCTAGATTCAGGACTTTACCGAATCAGAATGTATCATCAGTTTGTTTTAGATTCCGAGGTAGTGTGACCCACACGACCATCACACACGGATCCGGAGTATCACTAAGATTTGCCGACGTCGTAATAGCCCAGCATAGATCTTAGGTGATCTGCATAATTTAGTAATATGCTGTTTGCGGAAACTCTGGCCAGGATGTGAACCCGATGAGGTCCCAAACAGGCCGTCCATCGTTCATCGATTGAAGACCAAGGGGTTCTTAATGACTGCAGTCGGGCCGAATTATACGGTATTCCCGTCACAATACTTGGAATACCAATAATGATTCAAAGAGAAATACCAATTGTAAGCATGTTGATCGGATCGTCGCTTGTGTAGGTTCGGTACGATTGGCAAACTAGATATTCAGATCGGATATGGGTTATTGGCAGTCGTGTACCACTCTGACAATTGGCCAAAACTGCTATGCAGGGATGAAGCAATGAAGCAAATAACGTCTGCCGCGAGCTGGAACAAAGTCTAAGGAGTAGATGCATGAATGACAACTACTAAACATATGTCCAATCCTCCATTCGGACACCGTCATTCGATCCAGCGGCCATTAGCCGACCACCATCCAGGGTCAACCTAGCGTTGTTCATGTAACCTCCGGCCGCCGATGCTAACAGTAACACGGGTCCAACAATCTCAGTTTCTGCACCGGCTCTACCAGCTGGGCACCGGGCTACTGCTCTAGCCGCTTGAGGGTTGGTCTCAAAGAGATCACTCAGATCGGGTTTGGAGGAAACACCAGTCATCTCCGAGGGGAAGATTCCGGGAAGGACAGTGTTGACTCGAATCTTGAACCTAGGAAATGATCAGTGGGATGACAACATGACGCAAAAGTGTGCTCACGGTGTGAATCTTGAAGCGAGTAGACTGGCACAGTGAACAAGAGCAGCCTTGGAGATAGGATAAGTCAAAGCTCCAACGGTTCTGTAAAGGGTCAATAGAGATGTCGTCGGGTGATGTGCCGAACCTACCTCTGCAGCATCATAGCGGTGATAGAAGCAATGACAATGACTGTCGGGTGGGTTCCTTTTCGCAAAAGAGGAACCATTCTCGTACTGGTGAAGTAGACACCGTTGACGTTGATCGCATTGGTGGAGTGAAACTCGTCGTCGTCGACACCTTCCCATAAGAGCTTCTCAACAGCATCGGGATCATTGTGTTGACCATCATACTTGGAAGCTTCCTTCTTCCAAGGTCTATTGATTCCAGCACAGTTGACCAATACATCAACGTGATCCTCGAGTTTCTCTAGCTGGGTTACGATGGCGTCGACCTTTTCCTTGGTAGCGACATC
This sequence comes from Cryptococcus sp. GC_Crypt_4, assembly GCA_026538345.1. Classification (NCBI taxonomy): domain Eukaryota; kingdom Fungi; phylum Basidiomycota; class Tremellomycetes; order Tremellales; family Cryptococcaceae; genus Cryptococcus; species Cryptococcus sp. GC_Crypt_4. Next base: position 795 of record JALPCA010000128.1, on the reverse strand, counting down.
TCCTTGTAGTCTTTGCATAAGTAAGAGATCAAAGTCACCGGTAACTCACGCAATAACCTTGCCCCGACTAGACGCGTTAATCTCGGCCGCTGCAGCCTCAAGAATTTCCGCTCTTCTCCCTATAATGTAGACCTTTGCACCGTTGAAAGCGAAACCTCCAGCGATAGCTAGAGAAGTATAAGTATCAGTACGGAGGAGTTTGTTCAAATACATACCTTTACCGAGTCCTGATCCACCACCAGTGACGACAACAGTCTGAAAACATTAGCACTTGAACAACCACGACCTGGAGCTTACCTTTCCCTCGACGGAAAAGAGCGACGAGATACCGAATTGCTCTAGATTGACCATGGCTATGAAATTTGACGGAGAAAAGTGAAAGTGTAGTCAAAGAAAGATAGGGGAAAAAATGTGAAATACAAGCGACGGGGTATGATTCAGAATCGACCCCAAGCCCGAAGTCAGACAAACACCTTGGGAACACGCAATCGGTAGTTCCAGATGTGGAGATGATCAACCTGCTGAGTAGAGAATTCGGGGCCTCTTATCGTCACATTTCCCGAATCAACCGAAAATCAGCGGAGACTCCTTCATTCTTTGGAGTCGGGCTAGTCGGAATGGAGTCCCGAATGGATTCCCAATTGAGACTTAAATAGTTTCATGGTTTCTGACTTTTTTCGATGATCAATCACTTCACCCTTGAGTATCTCGAAACACCTCTCACCACCTTTCAGCCCTATCGCCACAAGAGGAACAAGAAGAACAATGGGTTTCGGTATCATCGAAGACCGACCG
>JALPCA010000127.1:0-21380 GCA_026538345.1 Cryptococcus sp. GC_Crypt_4 | reverse complement strand
CTAGGCTCGCGGCTATGGATGCAGCATCACTTAGCGGTGTAGGGGATTTGGTGGGAGACGTCGAGCCCGACTTCCGGTTGGACACAGTAGGTGGAACACTGAGTTTCACTGTATACGGCTGATTGAGGGTAGGCAGACCTCTGGATTGAGGAGCAGCAGGAGGCGGCGGCGCTGAAGGTTGTCGATTTGTCCCGAGAAGTGGTGGGAAGCCCGAGGGAGCAGACGTAGAAGGGAGAGGAATGGGGTTTTGCGGTGTCACAGACGGCGGCCGTGTTGACGGACTGGCTAATAATGGCGGTAGATCGGGACGACTGGGATTAGCGGGGATGGTAGATGTTACACGAGGAGGGGAATTAGCGGTATTGGTCGATATAAGCGGCGGCATGCCAGGCGTCGAGGTTGAAGGAGGTTTGTTGATCGGTCGAGCGGCATCAGGGGCTGGAGCTTCTCTAGAGGGTATAGCAGACGTAGAGCTACTGGTAAGAGCCGGCGGAAGATCCGCTCGGGTTGCTGCTGTGACTGAAGAAGCTCGAGGCGCAATGCGCGGAGCCGGATACGTCGTAGTCGCATTACTGGCAGGAGCAGCTGGATCCACGATCGGTGCAGCATTAGTGGCAGAAACAGGCGCCGTAGGTTCCTCTTCTTCTGGTGGTACTACAGGAGGAGCTTGTACTGATGTTGATCTCGATCGATGAGGTATTCTTCCAGGCGAAGGCTTACTGAATCCTGAACTAGCCTGTGCTTCTGCTGCTTGTAACAAAGCTGATCTCCCATTCCTGATGACACTCGATGTTGCACTAGGAGCCACACTGGCTTGTCGATTACGCGATGACGGTGTGGGTACCCTTGGAGTCGCCATTGTAGCTGGAGGTAGAGGCGGTGAAGGTGCACGAGGCTGTGACGGGTCTGCTTGACTGCTGACCCGTGGAGGCGGTGTGGGCAACTCTGGTGCGTACGGCGTAGCAGATTTAGTAAGAAGGGCAGGCTGAGCTCGCGAATCACTGTCGACTGATTTCTGAGGCACAGGTGTATTGACATTGACCAACTTCGAGGCCGGAACCACAGGTTGTACCCCCTTCGGGGAAGTAGTCTCAATCAGTGTCTGGTGATTCGATGTTACATCCTTCGGCTTGATGATCGGTGAAGGTGGTTCCTTATCTGCAGGTAGAAACAAAGGCTCCTTGCGCTGAGTCCCCACTGGAGTTCCAATAAGGGTGTCCTGCGTGGCATTCTGGCTAGAGTCGACATTGCCCTGTGTCAAAGAAGGTGGGAGTGTCGAAGGATGTGAAGTCGGGGGGACCTGGGTAGGTGGTAAGGGTTGTGATGGTTGTGATGATGGTATTTCCTTGTGTGTTGAGGGTTGTGTAGGCTGAGAGGGTTGTGGTGGTTGCGAAAGATGCGTCTGATTTGTAGCAGGTTTAGGTCGAAAGGTACCTGTCGAAGTTGGGATTGACGAGTCGGCATCGCCTCCTTCAGTCGTACTGATTTCTCGACGTAATTTAGGCACTCCAGATGGTACTGCTATTTCTGATGCTCCTGATGGTCCCGCTGATCCTGCTCTTTCTACCCCCACCTGTCCCGCTAATCCCAGTACTGGTGCTCTCAATCCTGGTCCACCAGGTCTTGGTCCCGGTACATTAGCTTTTCGAATGACAGGCCTCGTAGGTTTGAATGATTTATTTTGACTCGCTGCACATTTCATCAATGAAACTCGAGGTTGGATACAGAGAGTTAATAGGACTTACGGAGACGTAAAGACATCTTTACCGGTATTTTTTGTTTGACGCTATATCATGAGATATTTGTTGCGGTCTGTGCTTGAACAGATGTATGATGATTGATTTTGCGGTTACTTGGATCAAGTTCAAACGGTAGTTAACGAAAAGTAATGTCAACGCGAGGTGTGTTCAAAAGGAAAACAACGGTGGCGATCGACGCCTATCTTTGGTACTCGGTGATGAGGTAGGCAAGAGCTCGCACGCCTTTCGAGAGAACTTTAAATTAGGCACACGCTCATTCTCCTTCAACTCCTTAGCTCTGATACGCTCATATCAAAACCATCTTGCAATACCCTCATACCCCAATCAAGATGTTCAGACCGGCAGTTTTCAGAAGTGCAGTACGAGCTACGGCCCTACCGAATGTTATTAGACCAACAATAGCGGCTAGATTCGTTAGTACACATGAACCGACGGGTACTTCGGAACCACCACCAGCAGAATTAAAATGGAAGTTGGAACCAGGACAGGAAGTTGATCCTCAGTGTAAGTGTCGTAGTCTACATCACACTCCCAAGTGAATAGGATATGCCATGAATATACCCTATCGATTGGGTAATAATGGTGTGGAAGAAGAAAATCACTGACACCGCTACAGTAAACGGTTACCCACAATTACCTTATGTTCACCTTCAAACTCGACCACCTCTAGGATGGTGGGATCTCCAAGAGCGAAAGAATTTTGGAGAGCTAGTGAGGTTAATGATACATTTGTTGAGATCCCGCTCATATCTATAGGTACACGAAGAAGAGGATGTTTTGGGTATGTGGGGTCCTGATCATCAACCTGTTAGCGGACCAAAAGCTCTTGGTCAGGTATGTATCAGAGTTCTCCTTCTGTATTCAAACTGACCATTTACCTCCATCTATCCATTCCATCATCACTTCATGCCTATCGTGTCGATTACCTATACCCCTCGATTCATATCACCAGATCACCATCGCTCTCTCCCTCCTCGGTTGCGTCTACTTTGTCATCTCCCTTCTTCGACCTGAACCTCACTTTGTCCGAAGGGAATTCCCATATAACGGTCTTGAGGCTGAACTTGGTGGTCATGTCCCTGCTAGAGTCGCGGGTGAAGATGACGAGGAAGATGAAGAGTAGAGTGGACTTGTGTGATATTGTACTCGAGCTTGAATCATGCAGGACTGACTGGATTGGTGTGATTTGCAATAGATCTTTAGGTCGATCCTTTGGTCTGAGAAGGATTAATGCGAGGTGCTACATGCTGGCAATGCTATGACTGTTACTACAACAGATATGCTCTTAATGGACGTCAGATCATTCAGGTCGTTCTATCACGTCCCACCGCTCTCCTGCCCATTTCCTCGTACCTCGACCTCTTCCCCTTCCTCTAGCCTTACTCTTACCCCTTGTACTCGTATTTGTCGTTTCTACCTCGAAATCCTGATCATCCCTCAAAGCATCATCATTCGACGACATGACGCTTTCACTTCCATTCTCCGATTGAGCGATACTAGAAACGGTACCCTTTCTACTTCTATTCGCCCTCCTCTTTTTTGGCTTGGTCGCTCCATCCTTCTCGTCACCATCCTCTCCCTCAACTTTCTCATTCTCTTCTCCATCTTCTGTTCCCGATTGCTTCCTTTTACCCTTGGGTCTGGCTTTACCCGTACCTTTCCCTTTTGGATCCTCTTCATCTAAAGTGACCATCATTTCTCCCCATTCCACCTTATCTTCACCTCGAATAGCCGCTTCAGCCTCTCTGAACTGCTTGATCACACTTAAAAGTCGCTTGGATACATTCGCGGTGGTTCGTCTCCTTGGCGCATAGTTGCCTGACGTGACGGATATGTCGAAGAAAGAATTCAAATTTCCCTGTTTGGTCAAAGACCCCTCTTTGCCACGTCGAGCAATCCTTTGAACAATAGGTGTAAGCTCGTCATCAACCTTCGAGATTGACCACGACAATTCTTCATGTAGGAATCTGAACATGTCAGCTGACTGCTTGATAGACTGCAAGCTAAAACTCACGCTCGTAGTGCGGAAAGCTTCGGGAATCCCCAGTGGAAGGGCTCGTCGGACTCATCGCAAGTAGGATATTTGTATGCTTCGCGCTGTGATACTTGTCAGCTCCCGTATGCGTCAAACCTTGAGCATGACTTACCACCAAGAGGTTCGGCCAATCAGTCGTCAAGAAGATGGTGGAGGAGTATTTCTTCTTCTGCCCGGCATCAGCTGAGCACAAGCAATCAAGAGAGAAAGTCGCTCACAAAGCTTTTCCGCCATTTCGTACCTGACTCTTCTTCCGTATCTTGACCTCTTTGTACTCTTGTCCACCATTCCTTGAAATCCAGTACACCTTTCTCTCCAGGAAAGTTTGCCAATAACTCTAAAGCCACTACGGGACCTACTCCCGGCAAACCAATGGTATAATCCGATCCGAGGAGATACGCCAACGAGATCAACCTCTCCCTACTCAAAGACAATTCCCTCTCTACATCAGTCAACAAGAAACATTCGGCATATTTCGCATCATTGAAAATATTCTTGAAGCATTGTTTACCGCCGAACAGGAATACGTCGGAATCGTCCGTTATGATCCCGTCAACTAAATCCAGTTCCGCAAGTTTAGCACATTGCGCCTCTGCTTCCATTGGTGCTGTGATATACGGGATACCGAAATGCCGTAGCAAAGTCTGGATCTGCGATACCATTGCTTGGGTGATCTCATCGGAATCTCGAAGTGCGACTTTCGCTTGATTGTTGAGGACCCGGATCTCATCATCGATTTCAGTCCTGACTTCATTCAGATCTCGATTTTTGATCTGAGCCAAGAAACGAGCATAATCATCCTCCTCATCGTCCATGTCCTGTCGGTTCATATCCGCTTCATCGTCGTCAATCTCTACCGGTATACTTTCGCCAGATTGTGCCGGTTTAAGCGCTGGTCTACTCGCTCCTGGCGAAGGTGACTTTGACCATTCAATAGACCTTGAATCATCTCCTTCTGGCATATCATCATCTTCCTCTTCCTCATCGACTTGCACCGCGGACGCAGATCGGGATGGTTGTCGTCTTCCTCCAAGATCTGCCAACGGATCATCGTCTTCATCCATGCTCATGAAAGCTAAAAGAGGCGCAGCCGCTCGTCTATGGGGTGATCGGAGCTCATCCGGCAGTGGTTGAGCAGGACCATCCCTTTTCGCTACACTTTTCGCTTCAGGTGTCTCTGGATGGAAATCAGGAATGTTATCCACGCTGTTCCCGTGTAATCGTATTGTTCTAGGAGGTGGCGTGGAGGGCGGCGTAGCTTTCGGAGAAGTGGTCATGTCGATAGGTTCGGTTGACTTGGTAGCTGAGGGGGCCTTGACGGGTTGCGGTGCCGCCGATTTCTGCGCACTCTCCATCCTTTCAGGTGGAACAAGCGATGTGCGTAAGGCAGCCGGTCGAGGGACACTTGCTGGCGCCATAGACTGAACAGGCTTCTTTGGTGGTATGGCATCTGGCAGCAAGGCCACAGGATCGGCCACGGAAGGCCTGCTGAAAGCGAATAGCTGTGTAAGTTTGGAGGATCCGTTACCGACAGCAGACTTCGGTGCGACCACAGGTCTTTTAGCTGGTGCTGATATCGAGGGAATCGGCTGATGATTCGATGTTGTTTTCTCCTGTTGCAAAGCTTTATCAACTTGATTGAGTGCGATGTCGGATGTAACTGTATGCGATTGATTTCCCTTGTTCGCCTGAATTCCCGCTATCGAAGGCACCGGGGCAAGAGGGACGACTTCCTCCATATCATCATCCGAATCGCCGAGTTCAATTGGTGTCTGACCGTGCGAAAAGGGTAATGGTGTGCTCCGATTCGAAGCGCTAGGGACAAGTGAAACCTCTTCCAGATCTTCCATCGAATCGTCCGATGGCATATGTTGCGGGACTTGAACTTCTTCATGATCATCAGGCTGAATCTTATCGCTCCAAATCAACTCGTCCATACTCTCCTCATCCTCGTCGCCATTTCTGGTTGCGACTGTGTTCCTCTCCGCATCCCTTCGACTCATCGCTAATGCCCGCGCGAGATCCTCATCGGCCACTTCCTCGTCCGAGCCCAGTTCTTCTTGCTGTAATGCCAGGGCTAGCGCCTCATCATTTGCTGTCGGTGTGACTGGCTCTTCGTCTTCGTCGTGATCCGGCTCGAAAAGTGGTGCAGTATCTGGCATTCGGCGTTTCCCAAAGGATTTGACAGGTACGTCTAATGATCTCTTTGGGGCTTGTTTGACCTGATACCGCTTCATGATGGCTTCAAGCATTTCCCTTCGTTTGAACTCCCTTAAATCAGGGTCAATAGAAGGCTGTTTGGGTCTGAGAGTGTCAATCAGTCTGCTTCTTGCTGTAGGAATATCTACTCACGGAGAAATGGCCTTGATCTCATCGTCATAGTCACTATCCTCCTCTGAGTCTGTGTCACTGTCATCATCTGAATTCTTGGTGTCCTCCACTTTTATCGGATTCGCCTTTGTTCCTTCCCGAATACCCAACGCCCATCCTCCACCCTCACTTTCCCCTCTTTTCACTAACACATATTCCCTGTTCCTCTCTGCTGCAATCCTGACTGGTATTGTCAAATGCGCCTTTCCGACCATATCCGTGACTGTCAATAATTGTTGGGTCAACGCATTTCTCTGACTGAGGTGTTTGATCTGGGCCATAGAAAAGTCTAAAGCAGTCGGGGCGGCACGTAACATGTCTGCTAATCGTCGATGAGATTGTTGTCTTGACCGAACCCTTAGATCACCTATAATTTCATATTGAACTTCGGTTGGCAATGCTCTAAATTCAGGTGAATCCACATCGATATCGCTCGGGTGTATTTCATCGATAAATTGCTTGAGTTCCTCTTCAGTAGCTAATCGCGCATCGGGTTTGTCCTCGGTTGATACCGTCGGAATTGTAGCTTCAGGTAATTTGTATGGATCGTGTTTCCGGAACTTCTTCCTTCTCTCCTCTTTTGGGTCAACCTCGGCAGATACGGACAGGTTTGATGCGGTCCGGGCTGGTTGAGCAGGTGCAGGTCGAATTGCGACGCCATGCCGACCTTCAAGTTCGTCTAGATATACAGCTCCTTCTGCTATTTGATCACCTTCCTCTTGCGCGTAATGACGAGGAGCAGCAGCAGCATCTTTAGCAGCTTGTTCTTCTCGAGCCCTGTTAATGTCAGCTCAACGGAGAGAAAATCCCAGCAGAAAGCTCACGTTTGTGCGAGCTTAACGGCTTCTCGTCGCATTTGCGCTGCAAAGAGCTTCTCAGCTGTACGAGCATGATTAGCAGCAGCACCAGCCTTCCTCCTCTTTCTCTCTGCCTAAGAACCCATCAGTCTTGACTGGTCGTTGATGCTGCCTAGCTCACAATGGTAGCTCTCTTCAATGCAGGTGCACCTCCGTCGAAAACAAAGACTGGTTTGATACCATGAAATAATAGCTTGTTGATACGCCGCAGGAAGCCTGGCGAATCAATGAGAATCCCAACAGTAGGAAAGGCTGTACCCACCAAGCACATGAGCATTGACCAACACCCTTCCATCCTTGTCTCGCATTGTAGCTTGGAACTGTGATCATTAGCTCAAGTTGGGTGGAACAGTTTTGACCCAGCTCACTTGGTATAGCCAGATAGAACTATCGATAGCTAGACGCTTCCCTTCCATACTTTCTATCCTATATAGTGTTAGCTACCAAATAGCGTCCGGACCGCAACTGACTGCACAGGTCTCGAGACCGGGTTCAGCAAGGACCAGAGGCCTTTGACACCCATTTTGACGTCCTAGCTATATGTTCATCGATTTCAACCTGGTGATCAGAGTCCAGTCAGCCAAAACGACTGGCAATGAGCCCTGTTCGAGCTGCAGGCTGGTTCTACTCGACTCCTTTGCGAGTTACACGAAGTAGATTGTAGGTGTGATACTAGTGTCCAAGAGCATTGAATGGGTGGCAAAACGTCATCCAAATACAGAGATTACCGTGGGAAAGCTAAGACCGGGCTACCAAAGTGAAATGCAGAATACCTTGTTGCCGAACGGTTTATCTCAATAGACCTTTACTCTAGTTATCCATATCCCTCCGGACACGCAGATCCTCGCTCAGAGAGATCAGAAGACGGACTTATCAGTAATCTACATGTCCACTATCGCTCGCTCATTCCGAATGGGCAGCTCATCCCGCTCATCTTCGGTTGTTGCTTCTAACCGATTATCGACCGTACAACGACATATTTCCAGCTCGACTTCTGCTTCTAACAAGCAAGCCAGTGACATGTCTTCGGTCGAGGTGGGCCTTAGAGGTATACTGGTATGGTATAGACTGATAGGTGTAGCCATCAATCAAGTTTGAAAATGAAGGACCGGTCAGGATCTATAAATTGAATAGAATGAAGGCGTACAATGCTTTGAATCACGAGATGGTCTCGTCTCTGTCAAAGCAAATGAAGGTGAGCTAATACGATTGTAACTCCTGGCTGTCTAGCTGACAAGGACAGATATGGCGAGATTCGGAATTATGTCAAATGGTCATTGGTATGGGAAGTGAAAAGGCATTCTGTTCAGGAGGAGATGTCAAGCGTGAGCCAGCCGACCACAATGCTTGGTCCTTCGTACTCATCCTCTACAGAACTCGTCCTGGACCTCAAAGAAAACAAACAGACTGCCATCCCATTCTTCAAGGATGAATTCGAGTTGAACTGGCTTATGGCAAGATTGGGTAAACCATACGTCGCCGTTATGGACGGCATCACCAGTATGTTCTCTCGTTCAGATTGCATTTAAGATGCTTATGATACAGTGGGAGGCGGTTGTGGTATCGCTCTACCAGCACCGATTCGAATAGCTACGCCGCGTACACACTTCGCTATGCCAGAGACAAAGATCGGTTATGCTCCTGATGTCGGTGTCAACTACTACCTCGCTCAACTCGACGGAAATATCGGTGCTTGGCTCGCTCTCACCGCGCAGGATGTTTACGGACGAGCTGCATAGTATGTAAAGCCCTGTCAGTGAAGTCCAACTCTCTGATGAATACATAGCGAGCTAGGTCTCACCACTCATTACGTCTCTGAGGATTCCCTCAGCGATGTGTTATACCAAATCAGAGAACTCGAACAACCGACACTCGCCAAGATCTCAAGTATCGTGGCATCTTACTCACCACCCGTCCAATCAGCTTCATCAGCTGTATCTTCCAAGTCCAACCCAGATGGCCCAAGTCCAATCAAGGGAGATATCAGGAAATTCCTCGATAAAGTCTTCGGACAAAAGAGCGTGCAGAAGATCTACGAGTCACTCAAGGCTGCGGCATCTGACGATTCCCTTTCAACCGAAGTGAAGAGTTGTGCGAAGTACCAACAGAGTCTTATGGATGCTAGAGGTCCGACAGGTATGGCCGTTGCGCTTGAGGGTTTCAGGAGGGCGAAAAGTGCTCAAAGACTAGATTTGACATTAAGAAATGGTTAGTCATATGCGCAAATTACTGGAAATGTGCAGCTGACCACCTTTAGACATGTCGATGGCCACTGCTTTTGCTGTAAGTCCGAGTGAAATTTGAGTGAGGTGACGTCTACTAACTTTATAGGGACCAAACCGACCCACCGACGACTTCATTACAGGTGTTACCGCCGTTCTCGTTACCCGAACTAAAGACCGACCAGAATGGTCTCCCTCTTCTATCACCTCTGAATCAGTTTCCCAGTCATCTATAGCTTCAGCATTCTTTGACCCTAAATCTAAGCACGTATCTGCTAAACCAGAACTCGACTTCCAACCACCAAGTTCATCGAAAATCTCTGCTGGAGCCGATTCGACATGGGGACAATTCAGACGATATGGTCTACCAAGTGAAGATGAGGTTGAAGCTGCGGTGAAAGGTTCGGCACCGGGATCGGGAGCGTTCAAGGTTACAACGGAGGAATTGATTGAGAGATTATTGGATAATAGAGGGGATACAGCTGGTCCGAGAGCGGCGGAGGTAGAGCAGTGGACTCGAGGTGTGATACAGAGATTATGTGTGGTGAAGGAGAACGGGTACCTGGATTGGAAGAGAGATTAGGTGATATTGATATCATTACGCCTTTGTGCGAGCCAAGGGCATGATGGAGGCTCGTCTTCTGCTTCTTGGACCGAGTTTGAGAACACAAGCGATACCGGATAATGACAGATGAAAACTACTAACCCCATACGAGTTCATAAATGCGTATCACGATGTCGCCTCATACAAATACTCGTCCAAAGTCACTCTTAAACCCTTTGCAAGGGATTTGACGGTCTCATAATCCACCTCACATCGCATCATGATGTTATCAAGTCGATCGACCGGAGACATCCTCCTTAATAATCCTTGAGCTTCCAGCTCTGGTATCTGAAATGATGAGCTATCACCCATATGAGGTTTACAGCAGACATACCAAAGCCCAAAGCTTTACGGACATAGTCAGATGATCCACTTCGTCTTCCCACATTTCTTCCATTTCTACTTCTTTTTGGCGTATCCTATCTGCTCTCCTTTTCGCCTGTTCGACTGATAGCGGCCAAGTGTCAATCTCATCATCTTCATCACTTGAATATTGATCGCTGAATTTAGGTTCAAGGTATTCGGGTCGTATACCATGTTCTGCGTACAATGAAGCGAAGAGAGCTAAGAGTCGATCTAGAGGAAATGGTTTGGGTCCGAGTAATCTCTGCGGGATCTGTAGATTGTCAGTTCTACTAACATGAATCTAGTCAAGACCTAAGCTGACCTTGCCAATCCTCGTTCTACCATATCCAGCTCTTCTCGTTCCTCCACCTCGCTTTCTCTTCCCATCACTACCTGTCGACCTACCAAACAGCCTTAAATCGCTTTTGGCAGGATTATAACTGGCACAATACCCCGCTACCAATAAAAACTTGGCACAAAGTGGTATTTCCCCTTCTAATCCTGCTACTTTCGGTACAGCCCTGCTCAAAATACCTGATCCAGATGATGAACCAGGTTTGATGGTCATTGCTTTTGTAAACTCGTGTCGACCGACGTGTCGTGGTACGAGATCTTCGATCGCTGCCGCTAGGGGTATAGCAAGTTGATGTTTAAGGTCAGTGAGGAGTTTTACTGTTATACCCAGTGGTGGAGGAGGAGGATCCTGATCAGAAGAGAAAGGTCGATTGAGATATGTCTGTTCGAGATGAGGAGGTAAAGATGAGGTGTATATTGGCCATAATGATTCAGCTATATATTCCAGTTCGAGGAGCGGTGAGGGAAGGATATTGAGTAGTGATGATATGAGTAAATCGAGAAATCGAGGGTATAGAGGATGCTCAGAACCAGGTAAGAGGATATCGAGGATTTCTATCGGAAAATCAGTCACATCCATCGGATCTATGCAGTTCTCACCCTGACTATTGGGTGGTGGTATATAGATATTCACAGGCTCAGGTGCATCTCCCCTAGGTGGTCTGATCTCCTCCCAAGGTTGAGCTGAGCATAACACTATACTCGTTGGACATGCAGTCTGGCAAGTTAGCTCCCCCTTTAACATCGACGTTCTGTCAACTTACCAATTCTGCCAACCTCATGATTACACTCCAATGACCTCCTAACACATGCCGCAGTCTCTCTGCATGAGTAATGACCACAACTTTACTCTCCACAGTATCATCATATCCGTTCACATGCTGCCCATTACCATTTTCCAACTCATACGACCTCTCTTTACCTTTCCTCCCTCCCTTCTTAGCCCAGAGTTGCCTAAACTCTAGGTCGAATTGATCCCAAGTCGATATCTCCCCCACATCTCCGCCCAGCTTATGTATGATCCCTGTATATAATAATCGAGTTGAATGGTATTCTATCGTGTCCAGAACCACAACGTTCGAAGGGAATCTGAGAAGAGACGGCGGATGATGAGGATGATGTAGGTGAATGAAAGGCGGTGGAGGTGAGTGAGCCAGTAGAGTATTCAGCGTCGAGCTCATCTTGCGGCTTGACTAGACTACTGGAGTTTATAGGTGCTCCTGTAGAAATCAAGCAGATGGTGGACACTAAGAACACCTAAACATGATCAGATCCGGTTTCACCTTTGACGCGTTTCTTCAACATCTTTGTTTTGATCTTGCTCTCATCTCTCATTCTTTCAACATTACACTTTGATAGGCAATTCTACTGAACGCAACTCTTACTCTGAATACGACATCTCCTAGAAACCCATTGGTACTTGTGCACATCCTCCGGTTACCCATTGAAACACCTACGTCCGCTTTGATCATGCCTCAATATCAGAAACCCCCACCAGGAGGTATCAAAAGGGTGTTATGGGGATGGAAGTGAGTTTCTTGATGGATAGTGTGTCCCATATCAGAGAGGAGCGCCATGCGTTTTGAGCAGCACTGACCCAATTTTAAGGATAAAGCTAGAAGCCACGACTGCGCTAAGTATGATGGAAACATGGGAGAAGGCTCTGATTTGTAAGTATCTTCTACTCTTCTACTCTTCCTTGTTTCTGCATCACTCCCATCATGATCCTTACAAGACAAAAGCCCTGACCATATACAGTATCGATCCTCCTGATCGGCACCCTCACATTCTGGATCTCCGTCATAACGTATTACCCCAGTCATCTCGCCTACCTACTCCGTCGATTCTCTTATTACGTCTTTGAAGATGAGAATGTCGATGCAAGCTTAGTTTTCCGGCAATGGCTTTCGACACAAGTAGGAAGATTATGGGGCGGGGCGAAAGCAGTAGGAGCAGACGCTGGCCGACCGGACCTATAATCGAGGAAGGAAAATGAGGTTTATCGCTAATTTGCTCGTTGATCTACATCACGAGCATGATATTATAATACATATACATGGTAGGGACCTCGGCATAAGAACAACTCTTACATGTCCTCGAGTTCTCGTTCTGTGACCATTCACTTCAATCTACATGCATTCTATCTGCTGGTCGTCTTCCAACCTTCACTGGTCCCGGCATCATGAGTCGTCCGGTTATACTGCCATTCACAATTTCGAAGCGCTGGTCTGCACGACGGGGGGTTCAGCACTCGCTGTACTGGTAGGTACATCTGCTCTCCGAAGGATCCATTCTCCAACGAGCTTTGCGTTATCTGTGGGCGTAGGTTCCAACTCATTATGAATCTCATGTAGCATCCCCTATCAAGTTAGTAATCGCTTTGGATACGCCATCGTCACTGACCTTGAATCCGTGGAAAGTTTTGTCCTGAGCATTACATCCCTGCACAAACTCCTTTGACGCTTCGACGCTACAGATCGGATCATCTTCACCGTGATATACCAACACAGGAAGGTTTTTTGGGAACTTGCTCAAAGTGTCCGGCGAGGTCAGATTCGATCCGTAGTTCAACATGTCGGCCACACCCTTGAGAGATCCCTTTCCTTCGCAGAACAGGTCATTCTTATAGGCTTCGTTGTTCGTGGGATTATGTGAAAGATACTATATTTGTAAGTCAGCCAAGCTTTTGCAAACCGATATTGTAGGCGAAAGGGCTCACCTCGAATTTCAGTGGAGTCGGTACGAGGAAGCCACCTAGGCCAAGGCTGGAAGCAATAGAACCTGATTTGACCTGAGAGATCAGTTGCATTGAATAAGTTTCCCCTCATATACGAACCTGGAGAGATGATGCAGGAGTCGTTTGCCTGATCAAAGGACCACCCGCAATCACACCGGAAAGCAAATTGATAGTCTCGGACGAAGGCGGTACTTGAGGTCTAGTAACAAAGCCGAGTACCTGTCCTCCTCCCTATATAATAGTCAATAATGGGTTTTGAAAGAAAGGCACCGTATCACTCACCATACTGAATCCATGCAAGAAGAGCTTTCTTCCAGCTTGTCTTGCCAGAACGCTTGTTTGCTTGACAAAGTATTCGATATCAGGCATGACTTTGGCCCAACCTCCTGTCTTCCTACTGGCGTTTACTTCTAGGTTGACCTTCTTCCCCTCTGTTCTCCACTGTTTCACTTGAGAGTCATCATTGGTCAAAGGAGCCATGGAAGTTCTCCCAAAACCTCGTTGATCAAAGGCGAAGATATGGAGATCATAAGGGGGAGCAGCGAGTTTGCGGAAGTATGTATCGTATCGAGCGATATGTTCAGTGAAGCCTGTATTGTATTAGGCAGTGGTGCGTATTGGTTAAAGTCAATCCACTCACCATGTACGAAACATACAAACGCTTTGGGCGTACTTGTAGCAGGTGCCCACTGTAGGTAGACATTAGTAGAGTCAGTAACTTAGTATACTGACTTACGGTACATGTGTAAAAAGGTGTACCCTCTGGTCCAAGGACCCACTCTTCTGTCTTTTTCACTTGGTCTGTCATGTCGTGAATGGTATGAATGTAATTAATGAAACGCAGATGATTTATTATGAATCAACATTGCGTTCGGTTATATACATGCCCGAATGAACCGCGTCATCCCATAGTAGCAAAAATAGGGCTTTACAAGTTTCAGAACAAAAAGAATATTCAGATTCAGTAAAAAAAGGTTGATGCCCACCCGGCACTCGTTGCGCATCCTACACCTGTCCTATCCTCTTGAAGCACGAATGCCAGATTAATCAGACTGATCCGTTACCGGCCTATCTGCCATTCCAAGAGGAATGTAAGTTAACCTGATCACCAAGCGATTAAACCAATCAACCCAATCATGAGATTGAGGTGGGGCTCGAACACTCGTGCTAGAGGAGACTATGGTGTATCGTGGGAGCTCTGACGAGAGGAATTCCGTGATCAGAAGGAAGCATCTTCCCCAAAGCCATTACAGCGGGAGTTTTTGTCTTCACATGCATTTATATAGGGATTGAGGACGGGATCAATTGGATGAATCCACCGTCATAACAATAATGCTGGATGCTGGCATGCCTCGACTATCTCTAGTCCAATCCTTTCTGCAATCATATACCACCTCTGCTTTCTATACCCACAGCACATATTCCCCTCGGTCAACCTCAAGTTTCTTTCCGCTACACAACGAATATCACATACATCCATACCCGCCATGAACTCGCTCAATCAGCTCGGAAACCGTCAGATAGCCTCACTCAACACGGACCTGTCGAAGATGGAGAATGGGGACTCTGGACCAAGCATACAAGGTGAGTACGCTTAAAATCAATGACTTACTTCAGTGCTGACGTCAACAGGCCAGGTGACCACTACGTTAGGAGCCCTTAGCAGGTTGATAGATGATTACGATTCAATGGCCAAGAAGGAGATGGTTACTGCCGCTCGAGAGAAGGCCAATACGTAGGTGCCCCGTCCACAGGGAATACTTGTCCAAGTAATGACCCTATAGACGAGTCGCCAAGTTGAAGAATGAACATCGAGATTTGAAGCTTCGTTTCGAAAGAGCTAAATCTGAAGGTCATCAGAAAGTGAGGATCAGCACAGATTGTGTTCTCTCAAGCTGATATAGTAGGCCCGAACAGAATTACTATCTGCATCATCATCACTTCCCCATAGTTCCCAATCACAAGCGACACAGCGACGTTCATCCACTCATCCCAATGCTCCACCGTCACCTATTCATGAATCCCCTTTCGCCCCTAACTCCTCTTACGCAGGTCCTTCTTCTCGAGAAGACTTTGCGTTAAGGGAACATACTTTTTTGCAGGAGAGTGAAAATTCGTTGGATCAATATATCTCGCAAGGCAGAGCCGTACTGGAGAATCTAGTTGAACAGAGGGGGATCCTGAAGGGAACAAGGAGGAAATTGCTAGATACTGCCAATACGCTAGGCATGAGTAGAGAAACGATAGGATGGGTTGAAAGAAGGACGTGAGTCACGCCAGGTCTATAGCATGTTCTATAGTGATGCTAATCGGAACAGGGCGCAGGACGCTTGGATCTTTGGAATTGGAGCAACTTTTACACTTTTCAGTTTCTGGGTCATCTGGCATTATCTCGGATAAAGCGATTGGATCCCATACATATAGAAGTTTACGAATATCACGCATGTCATAACGGTCACTGTCATCTTGGAGATACCTCTTCCTCTTCGCCTTTGAGAACATTCTCAGTCTCAGTCGGAAAAGCTCAATCAAGGACTGCCGTAGTTACTGGTGGATCCCGCTTTGAGTCTCTTGAACTGGCATATCAGCCAAACCCGTCCAAGCTGATCTCAGCAGAAAGAAGTACTCACCAACGCCTTATAGTGCGCTACAATACCTTGGTTCCCTCGATAAGCCAATCTCCCATCATCCTTGATCTCCTTCCAGAGCGCCGTACCGCAAACTCGTTCGATCATCTCGAGAAATATCGCTTCCTCGGTGTCAGTCCAGCTCTGAAGGATCTCGTCAGCCGAACTATATTATGTGCCCAACGAAGGTGAGTGGACTAACTCGTTTCGTCATACGAGCTTTCTCAGGGGTCTTAGCTTGAGGCGGACTTTTCGACTTCTTGGTTGGAGTCACCGGTTTGATATCCTCCTGGTTGTCGTCGCGACTGTTATCGTCCGACGTATAGGAGGCAGAACGTTTGATTGGCATATCAAAGGTGATTCTGAAGGTATCTCTGAAGGATATGGAGTAAATGATCAACGTGCTAATAGCTGATCTCAATGAAATGTCAAGATGAAAGGCGGGAAAATATTCAGGATGGCTGATTATATACCGCTTGAGGAATCACCACTTCTAGCATGCATCGGCTTATCAAATCGAGAAGAGATCCGGTAGTCAAGGTACCAACTCGACATCAACCTGATTGTTCCTGGAGTCGACCCATCACGAGATTTGTTTACTTGAGCTTATTGAGCTTAATAAGCTCAGTAAAGGAAGGATACAGGCGAAGCTGGAGACGACTCACTACCGCAGTCGTATGCGCTTGGATTCCCTGCTGGCCTCTATGAACTAATCGTCCATCTGACTTGATGGTATTCCAGAATGTCTTCTTAAGGTGATCACGGAGAAGTTCAGCGAAGAGTGTGTCTTCGTCAGTGGTCCACTTCTGATCTCGTCAGCCAAGTAAAGCGAATTTACTCATACATTATGAACTTGTGTTTTCTGAGGTTTATTTGCTTGATCCGCTTTAGTGGACTTGCTTTGCCTCTGTTTCTTGGTTTTGGGTTTATTGACATTTAGCTCGAGTGAAGACGAGGGATAAAGCGTATCGGAGTCGTCTTCGTATGATGATACAGCTGATGAAGAACGCTTGACAGACATGGTGAGATGGATGTATTGAAAGACGAAATGTGTATATGTCTGAGATGAGGGTGAGTTAATGGAAGGGATGGTCAAGAGGAAGAAGTGGAATTGGCTGATATTGTTTAGTCTTTCTGTTCGGGTATACTCATTGTCAAGGTACCAAGGAGTTCATCATTGATACTGTATCATATGGACATCTCAAGTACCGCTTACACTACTATCGATCACCTCACTTCATCTTCTTGAACTGTCTCACATCAACGTCAATGCCCATAAAGTTACAGGTTTGCGTACTCACCATAGCGGCAAGATGCACTTTCACCCCAGTTGGACCTCGATGAACCAATCTCCCATCTCGTTTGACTTCCTCCCAGATCATTCCTAGACAAACTTTCTCCGCTAATTCCGCGCAGGTTCGATCTTCCTCAGTGGACCATGCCTGAGTGGCTCGTTCAGCTCGCGATGGATCAAGGACGAAAAGACTCACCTTTCGTTCTTTGCTGCCGCTACCCTTGGGAGAGGATGTTTTCTGCTTTTTGGTTGTTTTGATATCGTCCTCGTTAGACAACTTGGATGACGAGATATGTGGTTTAGTATCATCTTCAAAGGGGGACGATGAGGATGCATGCCGTTTGATGGCGGTCATGATGAGTCAATGGGGAACGGCCTGTCGGGTGTCAGAATTCTGCGGAGCTGTGGAGTTTCGAAGTCTTGTGGATGATATACGACACAATCGAGTCATCTATATTTACAAACTTGATCCATCAGACTGGACGACGAAGACCATCCTTTGAGAGCCATCCTCAGAGCGTACCTGGGAACTGTTTCATCCTGTCCCCGCATGACCATCAATTGATTTGATGGTAGTCAAGCTGGACAGATCAGAAGGTGAAGGGGGAACTATTGGGCATGTCACATTTTGATTGCAAGTGCCAATGTCCGTAAGACAAGAGGTATCGTTCAAACAAATCTGACTTTCACTACACCTAAGTCCGATACACTACACTCTTGACGTGCGTTTCCCAGGTCAAGTGAGCCTCAGCTATCATGTCGCCTACTTCCAGCAACAAGACGGAGCATACGAAACCCGGCTATCACCCATGGGCGACTCGTCATGACGTGAGCCAACCCTCTTGACCCATTGAATCTCATCTGACCAATCTTTCAGAACATCCTCATTCGTGGTATTATCCAGAGTATATTACTCTCTCGACCCACATTCTCTCATCTACCCGGAATCGAAGGCGAAGTTAATGGTCATGGGGGAAATAGAGTTTCTCGAAAAGTCATTGAGATCTGTAAAGTACTTGCGAAATCTTAGGGATTCGATGGGAAGATTGTCCAGGAGGAGATTGACCTGATCAAGGATCAGAGTAGAGGGAAGCGTAAGGCGGAAGCGGACATAATGGCATGTGGACAGAAGAAGCTGAAGAAAGACAAGAAAGACCAGGAAACTCAGTCAGGATTGGTCGGGACTAAATGAATTTCCAAAAAGGTAGCAAGTCTCGGTTCATGCATTTGCTACATGCACTACTCCTCCAGCTTTTCTTTCTTCATCCTAGGCTTTCTCTCGCATTCATGCTCTATCTTCCCTTCATTTTTACGCTTCTTGCCAGCTGTCACTTTCCTCTCGACGAAAGTGGTCCCAACCTTTCTTCCTGAGCTGGCGACTGCCGCCAATTCCTCTTTGATGACCCTCTCTGGATCTTCCATTCCCATGGTCTCGGCGAATCGTCGTAGTAAGACCATGGTCTTTTTATTGATACGATCACCATGGTTGTTATTGACTTCGACGAGTTTGGGTCGAGCCTTGAATGTGGATCGAGCGATTAGGGCGGGATCGTGCTGCACCACCGTAAGACACATGTTTCGTACTGGACTTACAGTATGCTCGTCTGTCCATGTGGCATTGCCTTCAGTAGTCTGAGACGCCATATCGTATGATTCCCGCTGCAGACGTCAGCCAGACATAATACAGAGGGATACAGAACTTGCCTATTAAAGGTTGCGGTGGCGAGAACGACCAAGTCGAGTAAATCTGCTGTGTGCGGAGTTGGAGAATTCTGTAGATGTCGAAAGGTGATAGAGAAGAACAGAACAAAGATTATGAGTTGAGAGATTGTATAGCAGTCTAGGACGAGATCCAAAGGAGTAGTTCCGGGTGTGAAATCTGATTTGACGGATGATTTGGCCCAGGCGGTATAAATCGGGTTGACTACAGAACTGGATTCGAAGTTCAGTGATGAAGGACGATGAGAAGAAATGAAGGGTTCGAGCAAGACGAACCATACTCCCGACCCAAGGTACTACTTATTGCATACTGGACAACAGCAGCTCCCGCCATTCCCCACTTGATGTTCACCGTCATGCAATCATCAAAACTTTACCTTGACGACAGAGAGACCCTCCTTTGATTATGGTGTATGTGTATCACTTCATATCTGATGGCATCAGTATTGAGGGTTCAACAGAGTTATCTTACGTATGTCATGGATAGCATGGAGTCTCGCTAGACTGCCGTGACTGTTGGGCGACCACGGTCATCCGTCGTATATCGACATCACAGTGCCGATCGCTGTCAGATCCTCATCACCGACTTCACCTGCTGCTTGGATCAATGCCCCTCCCATCAGACCATCATCCTGTGATTTCATTGTCATCGAGTGAACAATTAAAGGAGGGTATTCCTCAATGTGGCAAGATACGCTTGTGATGGTAGCTTTGCAAATGGCAAGAAGTGGGGTGATTTGGGAATATCTCGCGTCCATCGATCAGGACTCAAGACCTCCTCCTTAGATGGCTCACGAGATATACTTGAAGATCCGTTTCCAACTGTTTCTCTCAATTGACGTCTTTCCACCAAAAATCAAAGAATATTCCCGTGAAGTCCATCCATACTAGATCGATTTGTGACTCACGACAAATACAGGACAATTATCAATCAAATACAATGTCCGGAAACCAAAGTTGAAACGATCAACATACCGTAAGCCTATATCATCTTTCCAACCATCCGTCCTACTCACACAACCAGATTGAGGTTTACCGAGCCATCTGCGAACTTGTCCTGTCGAACAGATCGTCATTCTACTCTCGTCCTGCACTTATCGGCGTATCAGGCCATGGAGGGGATAAAATCAATTCAAAGGTTAAACAGGTCCTCAAGAAGATGTGTATGGGAGATCCAACCGTAATGGCAGAAGGAGTTTTTGAGGAAGCTTTGAGTAATTCCAAAAAGGGAGGGAAGGGAGGTAGAGCCGACTCAACTCCCAAGAGTTCTCCGGCGAAGAAGCGCAAGGTCAAGGACGAGGAATACGAGTAGAACTTCACAATCCCAAACTAGCGAAACGCCATACTACCATGTGCCAAGTAGACAGAATACATGCATATATCTGTCTTTTCAACACTCCTGCAACCTGCATTATCGATCACCTCAGATACTCTCTACTCGCCCAGATCATCCTCGTCCTCTTCCTCATCTTCATCTCCCCCACCTCCCATGGCAATCTTGATTGCACCCTCCAATTTCGGTTGTAGTTCCCTAGCGTTTGTGAAACATCTTGTGGCTTCCGTCTTCTTTCCTTGTTTCATGTAACACTTAGCGAGCAAGAATTGGATGTTCGCTTCATCAGGGGCTGTACGTGATAGTGGCTCGAGTAGTGATATCGCTTCCTGGAATGATATCAGCTTCCATTCATGACGAGGTGATACAGATTACCCACATCTATTCGCTGAACAGCCACCAAAACCCGGATCCGCTTATACGCCGCCATTGAGCTTTCCGGCGCATATCTACATGCTTGCTCATAGAATGATAGAGCTTGCATGACGTCGTCAGATTGCTCCAGTACCTAATGGTCAGTAAGTGAATTTGGAAAATAATAGGCAGACTCACCATTCCGATACAGCACAACAGCACTGGGCTTGTTGGGTTGATCTCCGCTGCACGTCTGAAATGATGTTCGGCATACTTTGGTTTACCTGTCTTCAAATACACTAGTCCCATGCCGTACCTAACCACCATTAGCCATGTTTGTCACATGAACTTTGCCCACTTACCAAGCATTATAATGCCTCGCATCCGTCCTAATTGCTGTACGATAAAACGCTATCGCCCTCTCATATTCCTCCATTTCTATCGCTTCATACCCGCACAGTGTCCAAGCATACGCACATCCCGGATCCACCTGAGTCGCCCTCCTGAAACATCTCATCGCTTCATCATGATTCTTTTTCAAAGAAAAACAATTTCCAGCCGCTATCCACGGTTGAGGGGATTCCCGATTAATGGTAATTAACCACTGAGATAATTGAGATAATCTAGGGGCGTTACCTAGATGCCAGAGAAGTGTAGAGAAATGCTCTATAGATGAGATATCGTAGGGTTCTATGGATAATCGTTTTTCGAACATTCGTTGCGATTCGACATAGTTTGCCATTGCGTAGTACGCCCTTGCGGCTATATC
>JALPCA010000126.1:0-21402 GCA_026538345.1 Cryptococcus sp. GC_Crypt_4 | reverse complement strand
ATGTTGTTTTACTTTGTTCCTGAACGTTTGTAGGTTGCTTATTGTTTACTAATTGTTGTTCCTCTGCAAACGATACCAATGGTGAAGATAATACCGTTAATCCTGCCGTGAATGCTACTACTTTTTTATTAAATTTAATGTTCATTTTTAATTTGGTATACCTCACTATTTTAATAGATATACCTTCCTCCTTGTACTTCTTTTAGTGTGAATATTAGTTTAAATAATGGTAGCCTGCCCTCTCAAAATAACAGGTTGATTTTACATTTCATATGTCAAACCGGCATCTATAAGTCCTACATGAAATGTTAGTACTTTAGAATTATAACACAGCACTTTTGCAATACTTCCAAGACTCTTGCAAGCAATCTCCTAATCTTGGATATACTGATAGTATGACTCTAAAAAAACTTTTAATATATAGCAACTTTCTCCACTTATCTTATGAGCCTCTACAACAGAATCTTTTGTTACAATAATATCTAAAAACCCAGAATGTTCATTGGTCTTCATAAAAATAGTGATAAAAGCTAAATGAGATTTCCCTAATTTCATCTCATCTAATAAAATTGTATAGGCCCTTATAATTCCCTCTTCCTCCTGTTTTCTAATCCTATTCCCTACAGCTTGCCCAGTTATATGTATTTTTTTACCAATATCTCTCCACTGTACCCTCGAATTTTCTTTTAATAAATTCAGCATCTTAATATCTATATAATCAATCATACATAAAAAAGAGCGGTAGATATTCATTCAATACATAAAAAAAGACTATTCATTCTGTATTGATATACAAAAGAATAGCCCCCATAGTTATCGAACTACATATGCTTTGTCATTAGACCTAGTTTTTAGGATGCATTAAGCCTAGAATACTTTGATCTTGAATGTTCCACCATGATAATAATTTTTACCTACTTTTAATAGGGCAGTATACGTTCCTGGAGTATACGTAGGATTAATTTTTGTAGTAAATGTCCCTATACCTCTAGTAGAATTTGTATCCTTGATTTCATCAATAATTTGTAAATTATTGTTGTCATCGATACGATAAATTCTAAGAATACCATAATCAATATGGCTATTTCTTATTGTCACACTAAACGTTTGTCCATTTCTTAAATCACTTACTGCTAACTCTGGCATATATATTGCATTATGATGGATGTATCCATAATCCGGAAAACCCCAATCTGTTGCTGCTGCTACTTGATTCGTAGGTTTAATCATTTCTACTGTAGTCAACCCTCCAAATGCTAAAGCTCCTGTAAGTACTAATGTGCTAAATTTTTTCATTGTTCATTACCTCCTATATATTTCTTTTATTCCTGTATAATACAAATCTATCTTGTAATATATATATCAGGAGTTTGATAAGTATATTTTCCATTATTCAAAATATTAAAACTAATAAACTTTTCCTTTAAAGGGGAAATTTATACTATTTTTTTATTTAACTCGACCATATCCTGCAATATATTTACTCCAATAAGAACTATTTAAGCTAGCTTCACCAACCCCGGAATTACTAGCATTATAAAACTTGTTATCACCAATATACATACCAACGTGAGTAATGCCTGATTTGCCTGGAACCGTTCCTTTAAAGAAAACTAAATCTCCTTTTTGAAGAGCCTTTCTATCGACACGGGTAGTTTTATTATATTGATCTTGTGCTGTACGTGGTAATTTAATTCCTTGTGTTCCATATCCCCATTGCATTAATCCCGAACAATCAAATCCAGTTTTAGGACTATTTCCGCCATATTTATATGGTTTACCTTCATATTTTTTCATCTCTGCATAAACTTTGCTAAATTGGCTCGCAGTTATTGATTTTGTGGTGGAAACTGATATAGATTGTATTGTGTTTTCATTTTGAGAAACACTATCAAGTTCATCTGCAGAAACAAAACTACTCCCCGATCCTAGCATGACACCTAACGTTAATGTCCCAATTAAAATTTTCTTCATAAATTTCTCCTCCTGTAATCTTTTGTAAGGTTTTATCCTTCTCACCTAATAGATTAATCCAGATATAAAGAGGAATAAATACACAGAATTAGACATTATTCTACATTTTTTTAATATTTTGTATTTTTATTAACGTTTTATTTTACTATCTTTGTTTAAATTCAATAAATTTAGGGATTAGATTAATGATTTATGCAACACAAGCATAAAAATGCATTATTAAAACATTCAGATATTAATTGAGAAATAAATATAACTATTTAATGTATAGGTAATTATTAATTTCTTTTACAAAATATGAGGTGGTTCAAGTCGGAGGAAGGCACCTTAGGGTGTCTTTTTTATTATGGATTTTTTTAGAAATAATTTGAAATATTATACAGTTTATTATGTTATTATGTTTGTAGGATTTCTGGTTTTAAAAATTACAAGAATTAATAGGGGGAAACAATAATGAAGTTAGGAAAATTAGCATTAATTGGGGCGTTAACTTTTAGCGGTTTTACTGCAATAGAAATGAGTAAACCTACCTCACAAGCAGCTGCAGCTTACTCAGATCCACTTAATGATGATTGGGGATTTAAAACCATTGTAGATTTACAAAATCTAGAGGAAAGTACATATCAACCAGATTGGAAAATTGGGAATTTAATAACTGGTGATACATTTTACTTAACACAGCACTTTGGTAGAGAACATTTTGGTGCACAAATGAAAATTTTTAAAATCCACACAAATGGTACCCTAGAACGATTCCAAACAATAGAACCAGAATTTATTCCTGGAACAGAAATTTGGCAAACCCCTATCACAGATAGCTATACAAGCGGTACTTATGTCGCTGCAATTAAATATCGTGGTGAATTCACGTATTCAAATCAATTTACAATCAATTAGGGATATAACGTGATCATTTATTTTTTACGAAACCCACCCTTTTGCTTCCGACGGCGACGCGGAGTGGGTTTTTTGTTATCTTTTTCTAAAATTTGTTTCCTAAAAACATACACAGACACTTCACGTACAATGGCTTTCACAAATTCTTTTAGAAGCTCAAACAAAAACTCCATAGGTATATCATCCCCTTTCCTTCCAAATGGAAAGAAGGGATAACCAATCACCCTCACAATAAACAGTTAATCCTATTTTATTATACTAGTACAATCTCACCAATATAAAAAAGACCACCATTACTGGCAGTCCTTTTTTGGTAGTTTTAGAAATTAAATTATAACATAATAATATACAAATTAAAAATATACCTTTACAAAAGATACTATAAGTTTTTTATAATTCTTGATTTCTCAATTTTCATTGCATAATGAATTTTTCTATGGGTATTAACAACTAACATTAAAATTATCAATTCACTAGATTATTAGAAAAAACTGGTTATCTATATAATTATTTAGTAAAATATAGATATAATTTAAGAGGGTAAAGTTAATATAGTTCAACTAAGTAATGCTAAGAAAATGTTTTATTGCATAAAAAAAAAGCTCCATTGCTGGAGCACTCAAAATAAAATAAATAAACGAATTAAAACAAGAAACAGACAATTTAACTATATACTTTAAATATAAATAAATCCATATATATGCAATAATGCATATAAAAAATTCTATTTATTGATTCTATAATAGACTTACTCGATAATTGTTATATTTTTTTATGTTTTTTAAGCAATACAATACCTTCTTAACACCAAGTGTACAAGAAAAAGAAGACATCTTAATCGATTTCTTCTTTTCTTATATAATAACACAATAAAAGATTGCATTGTATCAAATAGAAAATAGAGGAATTTTAATAGGTATGTAAAAATACATAATAAATGAACCGAATATTATGATATACTCCTAAAGAGCTGATACAAAACTTCTTTAGATTGGAAAACTAAAGTCTTATCTACCCAATTGTGGGGGCGCCTTATGGCGTCTTTTTTTTATAAGAAACCCCCAAGCATTCATACACTTGAGGGGGTACCGGCAGCATTTCGAAAAAAAACCACGCTAAGAGCATACAAGATTTTATACAGTTTTTCGGCTAATCCAGTAACAAACGAGAACCCTAAAACCCGCGCCACAATAGAAATGTATAAAAAGATATATAGAATGATAGAAAAAGAAAAAGACGGATTTCTTGTGAGAGTAAGGGTCCACCTTTTTCCTTGCTACCGAAAATAGGACGTTATGTTAACCGAGCATGAATACAATATACATATTGCATTTTATCTATATTAGATAAGAGTAACTGTATATAATAAAGATATCATTGTGAATAATATGGGGGATAGAAATGAAAAAATTTATAGTTAGTTACTTAGTATGTCTTATATTTTTTTCTATATTTACATCTAATTTGGAATTTATAAATAACTCTGAAGGTATGAAAGCATCATTTGGTTCCCCCTGGTCGATGACTCTTCTTTACATTATGTATGGGAGCATACCTGTACTTATAGGCTGTTTACTAGGAGAATTTTCTTATAGAAAAATAAAAATAAGTTATAAATTAAGTATTGGGATTCCCCTGTTTATATTATTAGGTGTTTCCTATACATATTTAATATACATTGGATTATCTGGAGCATATGTATCTTATTCTATAATGGATTTTATTAAATTTAGTCTTCCTATTACTTTGTCCTCCTTAGTTTTCTATTTTATAAGACGAATAAACTGATGTTGATCAACTTCTGATAACGAAAATTATGTAAATAAGCTGTCTATATGGACAGCTTATTTTATTTTTTGCTTAGCGTAGTTTTTTTCAAAAATGCTGGCGATACCCCATTGCTATCAAGTTGTTCTCCAAAACGATAAAAATAAACTTTGGTGCTATACAAACACAAAATTTCCATTTAGGGGGGGTACTTTAAAATCTTAGCTTAATAGGCATGGGGCGGTACCTCTACTACATCAGTGTTTTAACTCATTATCACCAACCAATGGTTTATTATTTTTTTAGCAATCCTAAACTTAGCAAAAGTATAATTTTGCTAAGTTTTCTTATATCATGCCACCTTTAGATTTCTTGTAATATTTTCATTGGCATTATGCAACTGATTATGATAAAAGACTTATAGAAGAACATAAAAAATGGAGTCCCTAATCGGACTCCATTTTTACCTACCCTACTCTTTTGTATCAAAGATTAGTTATGAAGGATATTTTATTATTTATCTACAAGTTCCATTCTTTTTTTTAGAAATATTTTACGTGCCTCTTCATCTA
The DNA here is from genome assembly GCA_026538345.1 of Cryptococcus sp. GC_Crypt_4. Taxonomy (NCBI): domain Eukaryota; kingdom Fungi; phylum Basidiomycota; class Tremellomycetes; order Tremellales; family Cryptococcaceae; genus Cryptococcus; species Cryptococcus sp. GC_Crypt_4. Next base: position 16,192 of record JALPCA010000126.1, on the reverse strand, counting down.
GAAGGTCTTTGAATGAATCGTGGTAACTATAATATTTCATCCTTTCCTCCTCACTAAAAACTTCTAATATGGAGGTTTTACTACTGAGATTTCCCTTTGCTTTTTCAAGTGCTTTAATCTCTAAATCTAAAATCTTAACATACTCTTTATGTACTCCCTTAAATTCGGAAGGGGCATTGAGTTTTTTTGTTCAGTACAACTTTGTATTAAACCTACACAAATGAAAATACACCTATAATTATGGTTTGGTGATAACCTTGCCGGCCAATCCCGCTAGTATAATTGCTTCGGTTATCTTTGTTCCATTTGTTGCATCCACTCCATAAAAAGCGTTTAATGCATCAACAAACCAATCGGCGTTCTCTAAAACTGTATATCCATTACTTTTTAGTGAAGTAAGAATAGTAGTAACAGTACTATATTTTTGAGAATCACCCATTTCCAACCAATCATTACCGTCTTTTGTAGAAGAATTTGCTTTAGTTGTACTAGAGTTAATACTATTATCTTTTCTATCGATAACCAAAATCCCCTTAGAATTGAATTCAAATCTATCTCCAACCACTAGGGTCCGTTCCTCCCCATTCATATTATTGATGTTCGGATCCTCATAAAACATCCTATATTTTTCTTTGCTTGTAGAGAATTCAACATACCAGATATCACAAAGAAAAAGTCTACCACAGCTTAGATCACCATTATTCTCCTTATTAACTTCATGTATTTTATCTATTGAATGTGAAATAAAGGCGAATTGTTCCGCTTCCTTTAATTCTTCAAAAGAATCATTCAAAGTACCTAGAATATTATAGTGTAGATTGGTATCATCAGAATCTACATCCTTCTCATATTTAACATTCGTTAAATATTTTGTAAGTACCTCATCAGATTTGAGTGATTCGATAGATTTCTGTACTTGTTTTTCTAATGATGCTTCTGTCTCCTTTTTTTCCTCCGCCGTTACACCACAAGATGTAAGTAGAATTAAGCTAATAAAAGTTAAAATAAAATAGAATAAATTCCTCAAGTAACATGGCTCCTTTTACATAAATACTTTCAAAAACAGATAAAAAACGTAACCTTCTAAAATATTTACATTATTATAAGCATAGTAAGTTTATAATAAATCGTTTTATCTTTATATTAATTATATATTGATATTAAAGCTTTTGAAAAGCTAATTAGTTATAACTTTGAAATAAAGCTACTTTTTATTCAAAATGATTAAACTTTTTTTGTAATCTGCACCCGCTGTATATTTCGAATGAAGTTTGATTAAAAATACCTCATAAACCCTTAATTTATGATAAATAAAAAGAAACCATTTTGAAAAATTTTTGATCTAAACAGCTTCTTTGTTTATTAATTAGTATAATAATTTTATAAAAAAAGTTTAAATACAATCGAGACATTAGCTGCCATAATCGGAGTTATAATAGCAATTGTACTTGGTGCTTATTTCTTATATCGTATTGCTCTTGGATTTCTTGCGCTATTTACAACTTTCATGGGTATTATTTTAGTGATCTGCTTAATTACATATGCTGCAACTAATTTATTCTAAAATGTAAAAAGACAACCCCTTGGTAAGCAAAGGATTGAGTTTTTTCTAAAAACATAAGTAAAATTAAATCCCGGCTTAAAATAATAGAACTTATAATGTTCTCATACTTCCCAGTGATTCCATTTATCAGCCACAGCCGTTGTTCTTTCTACAATATCATATATAGGTCTTACCTTATCGTCATATAATTGAGTTTTGAATCTTTCACATCTACCTTTTGCTAATTCAGTAAATTCAGTATCAATAGTTAATATATAAGGTGATTCTCCCTCAGTATGAGAAAAAAATTTATTCTCATTTCCATATTTTAAAACTACAGTATTCACATCTGCACTGTCTGTAGGCAGAGGGTTACCAGTTAACATATAGTAACGCTGTGCGAGATCAGGAGAGGAAGCGGTCGGATAACGCATAATTTCACACTCCCCAGGTTCCAATGATTTTGCAGTATTGTTTAAACCCGAATTTAACTCGTTTCCTATTTCATAATATCTTCTTGTTAATTCCTTCAATGTTCCTGTATAGGAATTATCAATGATACTTAGAGAACGCAAGCTAATTAAGTGGAAGTTTGAAGCCAAGAAAAATCCCCCAGCGGCTTTTTGACCTAAATCAGATAATCTCATAGCAAGTCTTGAAGACTCAATTTGTACATTTTCAATAACAGTTTTGTCTTGTGTTTGTCCATAAACATACAATTGATTTGAAATATGCGAACAGTCAGAAAGGTATTGTCTTAAAAGGTTATCTTCTACGATTTCATTCACACGTTGACACACTTCTTCTATAGCATTTTTAAACATCAATTCCATATTGCTTTGTTGAGGATTGAATTGATTACTTATTAATCCTGTTATTACATCTCCAGCAACAGGAAGAGCATAGTCAATTGCCATTTGAACTATTAACTCTTTCCAGTCAGTATTTTCATCTTGTGGAGGCATCTAATCAGTCCTTTCACTTAGAATACTCTTCAAATAGTATCTAGTTACTATTTGAAGAGTATTCACAAGAGAATATTATTAAATAGCAAGAAAAAAAGAAATTATTATAAAAGGAGAATCCCTGACAAAAGGGATTCTCCTTCACTTATTTCTTCACTTCAGTCCACTTATAGTTGAATTCTCCACCGAAATCATTTGTCACTATACCTTTTACTGAAGAACGTTGCAAGTATGACCTTCCCTGTTGATAGAAAGGTGCTACCGCTCCATCTTCTAATAAGATTTTCTCAGCTTGTTTCATTGCTTCCCAACGTGCTGCTTCATCACCAGCTAAGTTCGTTTTCACTTGATGAATTAGTTCATCATATTGTTTGTTTGAATACTTATCAAAGTTATATGTACTATCGGTCGTGAACAAATCTAAAAATGTAATTGGATCAGGAATATCAGGACCCCATACATCAACCCCTAATTCGTAATCACTATTTAGAAGTAATTGTATTTGTTGTTTACGTGGTTGCGGCTTCACATTGACTGTTAACCCCTCTAAATTCTTTTCTAACTCACCTTTTAAATACTCTGCATTTTTCTTAGCAAACACATTATCACTTGTAAGCAGTTCTAATGTTACTTGCTCTTTCCCAAGTTCTTGCTTTGCATTCTTCCAGTATTCTTTCGCTGCCTTCACATCATCTTTTACTAATGTTCCATTTTCCTTACGGAAGTCTTTTCCGTCTGAACTTTTAGCGAAATCGGCTGGTATAAAACCGTCTGCAGGAAGAGAACCATTATTTAAAAATGTATCTACAAAGGCTTTCTTATTCATTGCCTGACTGATTGCCAAGCGAGCATTTTTATTTTTTAACACTTCATTCTTTTGATTCATACGTAAGAATTGCACTGTAACTTCAGAACGTTCCTTGAAGTCAGGATTCTTTCTATATTTATCTACAAACTCACCTGTTAGTCCTACACGGTCAAGCTGACCTGATTCATATAGATTTATTTCTGTTGATTTATCTTTCACGATATCGAAGTTAATCTCATCTAATTTCACTGTTTTGGCATCCCAATAGTTCGGATTCTTTTTCAGCTGAAATCCTTGTTCATGCTTCCAATTATCTAATGTGAATGCTCCGTTATAAACCAATTGATCTGCTTCTAAACCATATTTCTGCCCTTTGGCTTCGAAATATTTCTCGTTAATCGGTAAGAACGTTGCAAACGTTGTCAAATCTATAAAGTAAGGAACAGGCTGTTCTAATTGTATTTCTAATGTTTTATCATCTATTGCTTTTATCCCTAACTGATCTACAGACAATTCTTTACTATTAATTTTCTTTGCATTCTTTATATCAAAGAATAAAAAAGCATATTCCGCAGCTGTATCAGGATTAACGGCTCTTTTCCAAGAAAATACGAAGTCTTCAGCTGTTACAGGTGTACCATTTGACCATTTTGTATCTCTTAGATGAAATGTGTATGTTTTTTTATCTTCACTCACATCATACGATTTCGCTACAGCTGGGATTAACTTGTTCCCTTCTCCCAATGTATATAAACCCTCAAACACGTTTTTCATCACGTTCATGGATTCACCGTCAGTTGCCTTTGTGACATCCATCGTTGGAATTTCCGCTATATACGGTAAATGAATGGATTGTGTTTTCGATTCTTTATTATTTGCCTTTGCTGTATCTTCTTTCTTTTCACTACTACACGCTGTTAGTAAAAAGCTAGCTCCTAAAACAGCAGCTACAATAGGCATTACTTTTTTTAACATGTTTCTTTTCTTCCTCTCTACGTACGGTCATAGCATTAGATTATCTAGTTGTATATCGCCTAGAAAAAGAAGCAATCTTTGCCCCCTAAGTAATAAACCTCGTAAATCTGTCGCCAGTTTAAAACGTAGCACCCAAAGATAGGCATGTCAATTGTACAAATTATAAATTTTAATATAAAAATACTAAATTATAAAGATATTCACTATACATTGTTGTGTAATGATTTTTTTAAGCACTCTTCTGAAAAAATGGCTCTTTATTTTTGCTTTTAACGCTATTTACCACTTCTATTAATACAATTAATTGCACCAAAAAGAGCAAAAATCAAAAAACCGACTTAATAGACCCCTTAAATAAACTTCTTATAATATTCTTTTAAATTGTTTTTTTGATCCTCTTTTTAAGTCTTTTATTCCATTTATCTACCTTTTACGGTATGTGAAATTATATAAATTAAGAGCAAAAGTAGCAATTTCCTTAAACAAAAATAAACACCTCTTCTTACCTTTCTTACTTCATCTTGTTTTTTTATATGTTTAATTTGAAAAATGTCATTATCCGTAATATCAAGCACCCTCATTTCTTCTTTAAAAGAGCGCCAGGGTCAACCTTAATGGATTTAGTGCCTTTATCTCTTAACCTGTATTCTCTTATATAATATGATTTCTGTTCCTTATGTTCTTTCATTGTGAAGCCTCCATTGTGATAATAGGAAGGAGAGGAAAGCACTTTAAATAAGTGCTTTCCTTTTTTGACATGTACCTTAACATATCAGGTCAGAACGATAAGTAATCAAGTCATTCAACAATCTGTTTATATAAGTTTCTTTTATGAATAAATAATATGATTGTATTCTTACAAAATAATTCAAAAAGAGAAGGTGAGTACTCACCTTCTCTTTTTTGAAACTTATTCTAAATACCTTTATATCCTATAAGTTTCTTTTTATAAACCCTATTTTGTTTAAAACCTTTATATCCTTATAAGTTTCTTGCTATAAACTCTATTTTATTAAATACCTTTATATCCTATAAGTTTCTTTTTATAAACCCTATTTTGTTTAACATCTTTATATCCTTATAAGTTTCTTGCTATAAACTCTATTTTATTAAATACCTTTATACCCTATAAGTTTCTCTCTATAAACCCTATTTTATTTAACATCTTTATACCCTATAAGTTTCTCTCTATAAACCCTATTTTATCTAGAAAATATTCACTATACCATTGCATATAGAGGTGATGATAATGTTGCGGCATTCTCATCCTCAACAAGCATTATTTTCATCCCTAATGCTCTTATAACCTTTTCAAGAGTATCTAATCTAGGTATAGCTCCTTCGATAGACTCCATCCTAGCAATAGCTGACTGTTTAAGACCAGATCTTTTCGCAAGTTCTGTTTGAGTAAGCCCTAATTCTATGCGCCTGTTCACTAATTGTGAAATAAGATTAATTTGCTCCATTTCGCTTTTATCTAAGGCTGTTATACTCTTTTCATATTCTTCCCAATTCATTTCGTTTCCCTCCTTCTAAATAAAATTATCTGCTAATCTAAGGGTGTATAAAATTCTCTACCTAATCTTTTAATTATGAGGGGATAAAATCCCCTCACCTTGGAAACTGTGGTCCCTATGTATCAATTTTCTCTTTGAGTTCCATTTGCAAGCCAATCATTTTTTTCATCCATCGCTTTTTCGATTTCTCTTTTAGGCGTTTTTTTCGTCTTCTTCCTAAAAGAATGTAACAATACAATTCGATTGTTTTCCCACATAAAAAAGAAAATGCGATGATTCCCAGGGCGAAGTTCCCATATTCCATCCCCTATAAATTTCGTGAATGGTTCACCTGAGCGTGTTCCGCTCCCTCGGAGTACATTAAAATAATGTACTGTCTGTTTGAGAAGCTGACTAGATTGCTTGTCTTTTGCGGCTTGCTGTTGCAAATCATCGAGAAATTGTTTAATAGGGCGCTCACCACGAGCATCCTTATAAAAGATTAAGTCGTAGTTCATATTATGCACCTCATATAGATTTTTATAACATATTCGTTATAAAAATATTATAACATATTCGTTATAAATTTCCACTAAAAAAATTTTATATATAAAAATCCTATATATCCCGTATAAAGATAACCTAGTGTAAATCCTGGCGCACTGACTAGAATAACACCACTACCCATTACAGTTCGTTAATCGCTTTTCAACCGATATAAAATAGATTTATCCAATTCACCACTATACAACGATAAAATTCTCGAAATGTTTTTCCACTCTTTTAAATTCTGATGGCGTAGGTCGATAGAATATACATAAAAATTTATATTCACCTCTTCATAAAGGAACACAAGTTCGTGTATAATAAGAACATACGTTCTTTTATGGAGAGGAGGAATCACAGTGTATGACTATTCAATCCTATCGAATAGGATCATCTTATGTGTTGATTTACGCAGTTTTTACGCTTCAGTAAGTTGCATTAAAATGGGACTTGATCCAATGCATACAAAGTTGGCTGTAGTCGGCGATGTAAATAGAAATGGTTCAATCGTTCTTGCTGCCACACCACCCTTAAAAGCCCTGGGCGTAAAGAAGATGGCAAGGCTCTATGAGATTCCTCGAAGAAAAGATATTCTTGTTGTGAATCCGATTATGGGAACATATATAAAATGCTCCAACTACATAACAAAACTAGCTTTACAGTACGTTCCTTATGAGGATTTTCACCAATATTCCTGCGATGAATTTCTGTTGGACGTTACTGATAGCATTCATTTATTTGCTAACGACCCATACGAATTCGCTTTGAAATTTAAACGTGAAATATATGAACATACACGCATTGAATGTACGATCGGAATTGGTCCGAACCCTTTAATGAGTAAGGTTGCTTTAGATATTGAAGCAAAAAAGAACCAAGAAGGGATTGCTCATTGGAAGTATGAAGATATCCCAACAAAATTATGGAGCATACGACCACTCAATAAGTTTTGGGGCATTTCATACAAAACAGAAGAAAAGTTGAATCGAAAAGGAATACACTCAATTGAAGATTTAGCCAAATACCCTCTTACATACTTAAAACAAAGTTTCGGCAAGATTGGGGAAGAATTGCACTTACATAGCAATGGTATTGACTTCAGCCGTATTTCGGAGAAATATGTTCCTGCTACAACTTCAATAGGAAAAAGCCAAATTTTAATGCGTGACTATACGATAGAAGAATTTCCGATTGTGCTACTGGAACATATTGAAGAAGTTTGTTATCGCCTTAGAAGAGAAAACAAACTTGCTCAGACCGTTCATTTTTCTGTTGGTTATAGCAAGAGTTATAACGGTAGTATTAGAAAAACACATACTTTAAGCCGTCCGACTAACTTAACAATGGATATTTATAAAATTTGTACATACTTTCTGCATCAACAATATACTGGCGAACCCATCCGCAGCATAAACATATCCTTAACAAATTTGCTTCAAGAAGGAGAGGAACAAATTTCTCTTTTCGATAATGTCATGCAACGGGAACAAGAAGTAAAGCTTACAAAAGTAATGGATGAAATACGCACAAGGTTTGGGAAGAACAGCATTTTACGGGGGATTTCCTACACGCATAGCGCTACAACTAGATACAGAAACACACTAATAGGGGGACACAAATCATGAACAACGCTAATATGCCAAAAGGGCGCGGAATGGTAAAATGGGCACCGTTCGCCGCATTGACTTCTCAATTTGACGGGATACGTGAAATCATTAAAGAGCAAAACAAAGTAACACGTCCAATTTTAACAACTGAAGAAAAGGAACGAATCGAAAACACGATAGTATGTTCCTTGTTATCTGAAGAAGAAATACTAATTACATATTACGAAGACGGACATTTACTCTCAGGTTATATGACTGTTGTTGATATTGACCCACCGACTAGTGCTGTTATATGTACAGATGCCTTTTATAATACGATGAAACTGCAATTTTCTAATATAATAGATGTAAAATAGAATCATTAAAAGGAGTGTAAAAAATGCAAGCGGAACAGACAAGAAAGAATGCAGCAGGGGCAATTATCCATAATGATATTAATAACCATCCACATTTAAATATACCTATGATTATTAATGAACAGGATGGACAGATTTACGAAGTTTTTAATGTTGGTTTTCATTCTAATGATGCAATAGCAATGGTAACAACGGACGGTTTTTCTACAACTAGGGTACATATACCAATTGTAACAGTAAAAAATGGTGATGGTAGTTTTCAAGCATATCGCTTACCCTTAGAACTCGAATATTGGGTATTTTCTTGTTTGCAAGCTGCTTCAGTAGGGAAAAATCCATTTCCATGTAAAGTTTCTTTTGGAATTGTTGGCACAAAATATTATGTAGAATTCAAATGAAAAAGGAGCAAATTATCTTCTTATAAAGTACTGATAAAGTGGTTTGCTTTTCACTTAATCTATAAGAACCTTGCTATATTTCTGTAGTAAGAATCTTATAGTTTAAGTTCAGTCCTTTAATACATCTTCACTCAATAAAACATTTCATTTCTTATTAAACTCAAGCATCTTAAAAGATAAAAAAATCTAAATTACCATACAGAATAAACCCTAATAAATAAGAATACTAGTTAACTTAACATTTTTGAATTAAAATTAGGGGGATAAAAATGACGGTAGTATTAGATTTTTTTAAGAATTATGGACCTATCATTACTTTTCTTATAGGTATAACAGGGCTTGGGTTAGGTTTGTTTTACTTTTTAAAGAATAAAAAACAAAAAAAGTTAGAGTACGTTATTTCTAATAAAACTCCATTATTTAATCAATTACATAGCAAAATGAAAATATTCTTTAATGATCAACAAATCAAAGAAGATACAGAATACCATGAAAGAGTATTAAATATTATACAAGAAAGATTTTAAGCGTTCACTATCTGGATGTTTTTTTCTGGGCATATAATAAATATATAATAAGCGTGAAGGCAAACAAGAGGGAGGGAATGAAGACGTACTCTACTGTTATATTTTGTTCAACAAATTCATAATATTAATTTAATGAAACCCAGTAATAGTATACATATGTACTGATATCACTGGGTTTTTGAGTTTAACATTTTGTATCTCTTGTAAAATTTGTTTAATGGATTATTAAATTGAAAATGCAACAAAACTTTTAATCTGTATTTTGGGATAGAAACCTTTTATACTAGATTTTTATTACCTATATTGAATTATTCTTTTTTTTATATTATTATATCTTTCTTCCATTTTGTCGCGATTTCGTTCAAATATTCTCCCTTGTAGCTCTGGATTATTGAATATTTTTAAAAATCTATCCTCTACACTTCGGATTTTTTCAATATCTGATAATAAAGCTATATGACAGTCCATAGTTATTAATAAAGCATCTAAATATAATATAGATGCAGTAGTATCACCACTAACATAGTACATACTATAATTGTCAAGTAACCCTAAAGCCGCTGCGGGATCTTTTTTATGAATAACTTTTGCTTTATATAACTTGTAACGCCCTTGGTTTTTAGAGCTAATATCCAATGGATATCTTTTTAAAATTGTATCGCACTCTGCAATTATGCGATCGAGCTTCTTAGAAGATTTTACATTTTTGTTTAAAGATTTAATGAACATAAGAAATCTTTCGTTAATTAATTCAGGGATACCTTTAGTCCATTCTTCAACAAGTTCATACTCTTGAAGGTTATTTAATAATTTGCACAGATTTTTCCTATCACGTAAGGGTATTTCTTTTTTCTGCACAATAGGAACGCAATTTTCTAATTGTTTAAAATATTTAACTAAATCACTTTGAAATAACTTATTTGCTCTTTTTTGAACAATGTCATTATACGTTATTTGCAAGGCATTAATACAAATTGAAACTATCTTCTCTTGATCTTTTTTAAAATAGGGATTAGATAACTCACTTTTGTTCTTTTCCATCAAATTGAATTTTTTTATAAGCTCTTTATGATCCAAAGAACTATACAGTCTTATTAACTTTGATAAACTAGGCAAACAAAAATATGATTTAGTTAAATACATATTTTTATTTGTCTTTCTAAATTTAGACATATATAGTTCTGACAAAAGCGTATTTATAGTTACTTCATCTTCAAATTGCATTTCATTAATAAAATTTATTAAATCATCAATCATTGGTTTCCATTCTAAATCTTTAACTTGATATACATTGAATATATTTTCCGAATTATTACGATCCAGGAAAATCATTAAGAGTTCGTTTACAAGAAACTTATCTGATGACGGTAATGGCTGTAAAAAACCAATATTAGAAAAAATTTGCGAACGAAGATTTTCTTCACCTAAAGTTTTTAACCCTATTTCTTCCTTTAAATAGGTTAAAAATTCTTCACTTATTTCACCTAGATTAGATTCCGAACATATATAGCACAAAATAGCCAAGAACTTCTGTGAATATATGTTCATACCATCAATAGTATTTTCAAAACAAAAATTAATAAATTCATCATGCTGATTATGTAATACTTTTGATTCCTCCGTATACTGTGAATCAAATTCTATTCTAATATCCGAGATCTTCTTTTCAGTAGATTTCAAAAAATTCCCTAATGCAATAATAAGTCCTGGGTTTCCGCCAGTATAAGTTTGAATCCATTGCCAATCTAATTCGTTAATATTTTTTTTGTTAAAAATTTCTTCTCCTAAATTACTCTTGATAAGCGCTTTAGTATCATCAAGATTAAACTGATGTAATGGTGTTTTTGCTTCTCTGTCTCCTAAACCAAAACGGCTTGTAATAATTAATCTTGATTTTGAAGAAAAGGACATGATAAACCTTTCAGCTATTTGAGTAAATTCATCAAGGTTACTTTTAACAATTTCTGTTTCTAAATTATCTAAAATTAAAAGAGAGTTTTTCTTGAAAAAATTATCCCAAACCTTATTTTGTATCTCTTCAAAATCTAATGAACTAATATCAATCTTCATAAAAGTAGCTAAACGATGAATCAAATCTTCATGATTATTAATGGATTTTTCAAATCTAGTGATTTTTCCATTTTCAAAGGCACTATCCTTAAAACTCATAAAGTATATATTTTCAAAAGGTTGATTTGGATCATGTAAAAAATCCTCAACTAGTTGCAGTATTAAAGCCGTTTTTCCTAATCCACCCTGACCTGTAATCGATCGTGGGATAATAGCACCAAGGTCGTATTTAAGCTTTCTCAGTTCATCTTGCCTACCAACTAGTTTGTCAAAGTTTTTTCCAATAGGATAAACCATATGTAAAATAGGAATTCTATACTCCTCTATTTCATCATTAATAAATTTATTCCAATGATTTCTATAATCGGATTCATTCAAAGCATCTATTATTGCTTCACAATTAGATTGGATTTTTTCCAATTCTTCGTTTGATATAGATCTTGAATGCATAATATCATTACGATGCTTTATTAAAAATGATGGATTAACCGTATTAACCCTATTTGATTTATTATGTTTAAATTTTTTACTTTTGATAATATCCAACAATTCACCTAGATGAGTAAAGTTTAAAACCTCTCTAAATGATAAGCTTTCCTGAATAGAACTCCCTAACGCAGCGCTTTCTAACTCACTGTAAAACTTTTCGTCCATAAGTTCTTTACTACTATATTCGTTACAAAAATCTCTGAGTAAATTTTCTAAGTAGAAGATCATTTTATAACCGTTTATATTTATAATCATATAATTCCTTCTTTCCGTAAATATCGATATTATAATTTAAAATTTTCAATACGTTATTTTTGTTTGAAAAAATATAGATAGCACTGTAAGGATGAGCCATTATAGGCTTCATCATATACACTATCTTATCATACTTGTTCATTATCCTTAACCTATTTCAATTCATATCAAGAAATGATTATAGTCAAATTAAAAATCGATTCATAAAAGTCCATGAGGTTGTTAAAAGGTTCTTGGGCTTTTACACTTCAAAAGGTACACCTTTTGGGAATATCATAAAACTCTTAAAACAACTACTTCAAAAGGTCAAAAAACAACTTTTGAAGCATCCCAAAAAGCACATACACCTTTTGGCGTATTTTTGATATAATTTAAGTTAACTAGATTGAATAATACTAAGATTCTTACTTTGAAAGAGGTTGTTGTTTTTGAACACAAAAAAATTCGGATACGTTCGTGTTTCTAGTAAAGATCAAAACGAAGAACGACAAATTGTGAATTTGAGAAATATTGGAATTGACGAACGAGATATCTTTATTGATAAACAAAGTGGAAAAACCATGGATAGAGAAAATTATCAATATATGAAAAAATACGCCCGTACAGGCGATACAATTGTTTTTGATTCTCTGACAAGGTTAGGAAGAACTATGATTGATATTTTAGAGGAGTTTAGATATTACGAAGAACATAAAATAAATTTACAATTCCTAAAAGAACCTTTTATAAATGTAACCTACAATGGGGATGCCACAAATGATGTGATTCAAAGTGCTATTCAAAAAGCAACCGCAACCATACTATCGGCATTCGCTGAAAAAGAAAGAGTTGACACTAAAAAGCGGCAAGCTGAAGGAATTGCTGTAGCTCAGGCACAAGGAAAGCATTTAGGAAGACCTCGAACTCAAATTACCCAGGAGTTTATTGATGCTTATAACGAATGGAAAGAGGGAAGGATCACAGCGACAGCTGCCATGAAAAAGAGTAATATTACTAGTAGTTCTACATTCTACAGAGTAGTTAAAAGATATGAAGTTAAAGAATGAATTTTTAGCATTAATTATAGTTGGCTTCATTCTATTAATAAACATTTTAAAATGCTATTAAATATTAAAAGTAGAGGAGACTGTTATCTATGGAAGAAATCCAGGACACAATACAAGGCTTCTCTTCTTATTTATTAAGTAAGGGAAGAAAGCCCTCAACAATTAGGCGCTATATATATGATGTAGAAAGTTTCATTCAATGGCTGCACCCATCAAAAAAAATTACTAAAAATAATATTTTTGAATCACTTCATAAAAAGGATTTTGAAGTCTTTTTCAAATATTTAAAGGAAGAACGGCATTACTCCGATAAAACTATACACCGCATATATATTGTCTTAAATAGGTTGTACGAATACTTAGATTTACCAAGCCCAATTGAAGGGGTTATTCAGATAGATCCACCTGATCGGGCATTGCGTAAGGAGGATTTCGTTTCTTTCCAGGAAGGGAAACGCTTAAAAGAAGTCATTTCTTCACTTGATGACCTTACAGAAAAACAACGATCGACACGCCCAATGATCTTAGAGCGGAATATTTCTATTGTTACATTACTCCTGGATTATGGACTATCTTTAAAAGAGCTTGTTTCTTTACGAATGGCACACGTTCATTTCGAAAATAACTCCTTATCGATTTCTGAAGACTCAATAGTAAATAGAACCATTCATTTAAACGAAGAAGATAAACTACACTTATACAATTACTATAAAACTATCCCTGAACCTGTACGCCCTAAATATCACAGCAGTGATCCACTATTTATTGCTTTTGATTTTACACGTGGGACATATCATTGGAGTTATGATAATGATGCGCCAAAGTTTCTAACTGAAATATCAATACAAAAAAATGATTCGTTTAGAAGTAAAACGTGCTAATCTCCGAAAGGGGATTTCTGCCCAACATTTTCGAAACACCTTTATTTTAAGGAGAATTCAAGGGAATACTACATCCGAACAAGTCATGCAGCACATGGGCTTTAAATCTAACTTATCCTTAAAAAGATATTACGATTACTATAAACGATCCATAGAAAATACAGACTCACACCCATCACTTAATATATAATTTTTACACACCTACGGTATTTTAATAAATTAAATGAAAACAGAGGATTAGCAATGAGAAAAAATGAGGAATCATATTATGTTCACCAATACACTTTACTGGATAGAACTACTAAATCTATCAAAATTGAATCCTGGCGCTCACTAAAAGAAGAAATGCGAGTCCTGGGTATAAAAGACAGTGACATCTTTCAAATTCAAATGATAGAGATAGATCCAAACAAAAAGTAACATGCAGTTTTAGAAAACATAAGTTTATAATTGCAATTACTAAAGTTAGGGGTATAAAAGATGGCAAGCGAAAATAAAATAAAATTTACTGAAAAAGAAATACAAAATTATATTTGGAAACAAGGTAAATTGTCTCATTTAATAATCGGTGATACTCCCAAAATTGATGTTGAACTTACAGCAGAAATAGAACCTGATAAAATTTTTCAAAAAATAGTTTTTGAAAGGTTAGATGAAACGCTTAGTTATACGAAGAGTATGGATTTAATAGGAGTCGAAGTTCCCTTACAAAAGACGAATGACTCAACCATCAGAGCAGATTTTTTAGGAGTACACAGTGAACGTGTAGGAATAAGTATAATCGAATTAAAGAAATCTCAGCAGACTGAAAGACAAGCATTCACAGAACTTTTAGCATATAGTAACCATTTGGTTTCTCTTTTTCCAACTATGAGTAAGGAAGACGTTGTCTTTATTTTGATTTCACCAATGAAAGAAAGAATAGTAAGAGAAGCTTTTCTGCATGCACTCTTATTTGATAACAAACGTGTAATTGCATTCGTTCCAACTTTTGAAGATGAAACTCAAATTGATAGTTTAAAGTTACGTCTTTGGATACCTGAAGAAGATGATATCAGCAATTTTAAAAATCACTATTTTTCTAAAAATAATTTTGAAGTATTCAAATTGACATGGAGCGATATTCCATATTCTCAAAACCCTCAGAAAAATCCAAGTGACAAGGAAAAGTTGTTTATGAATTCTATATCAAGTTTCGTTGCACAGACAATGGAAGAAAAAAATATTCATGGTTTTTGTTTCACTTCACAATGTTGGCCAGAAGATGAGATGGATCTTCCAAATTCCTTAATAATTGTTGGGATGAATCCATATGAAATTGCTTTTAAAAATCTATTCGTTAATGATGTTTGTAATGGAGAACTTAGTAATGAAGATCTTAGTTCCCTAAGTTATAGTTCTACTTTAGCAAAGTTAGATGATATTATTACAGGTTTAAAATTGGAAAAAGACGATCCAGATGATCCAGACGTTCCAGATTATCTGGAATGGTTGTATTATCAATGGAAAGAAAATCTTGTGAAAATTGGATTTGACTCTTTGAACTTATTATTCAAGAATACTAATGGGGGGATTTTTTCATGTAGCTGGAACTCCTTTAGTTGGGATGAATACATTTCTCTAGATGAGCATAATTCTAGTTTTAAATACAACGTGTTTCCAACTGGTGCTCTAAAAAGTTTGAATAGTTATCTCCTTAGCTTGGACTATGATTTCATAGAAAAGAATAATTTAGAAAAACACCCTATCCATGACGACATTTTTCACTACTTAATTGAATCCTATTATAGTCATTATGTTTTCAATGTTTTTTTAGAAAGGATGCTAGGCTTTGATAAAGTTGTAGAATAAAGGAATACTCTACAAAATAGATTCTTTATCGAGCTTTACTTTAAATCAACATAACATACCGTTCTAAGAATTAACTTTTATACCACATAAAAAAGCAACAACATGTTCAGTGACAATAAAGTTGTTTAATTTTAGTCTAAGAAATGTAATAACCACCTACTAAAATTAACTTGTAGGTGGTTTTAAAGTTATTTAAAACTAAATTTAATTGTTGTAGCCTGTAATTTATAAAAATAATAAAATTGGTTAATTCTTCTTCAACTAATGCCCCTTATTGAAAAAAGTAGCTTGCTCCATTTACTAAATTTTCATCCTATTTTACATGGCTTAATCTGCCTCAACATCTTTTTCACCTAAATTTTGAACAAATCTTAATAGA
>JALPCA010000125.1:0-21414 GCA_026538345.1 Cryptococcus sp. GC_Crypt_4 | reverse complement strand
CTCACAAAGATCAGGTAATCCGTCATCCTCTTCAAAGGAGAAACAAATCTCAGTCAAAGACTGGAAGACAGGTAGCTCCGTTACCAGAGGTGCACCAAAGTGGTTGAGCTGTAGTTGATCACGAGCTCTGATCGTAAGGAACTCAACATTGGGAGTCAACCGGAGCAAGGTGCACAAAATAGCATAAGACGAATTACGACAAGGTGCAAGTGCGAGTCGTTTCAAGGCCGGCAGAGTGATATTGAAGTCGGCGATCTTCTCGTAAAACCCATCTAGAGGTCCCCAGATATCACTTTCCAATTCTCTAGGTGCCGTTCCGAGTGCAAGATCTACTATATGATCTTTCGTGAAATACAAAATAGTTGCAATATGGTGAGCCGTATATCGATAAAGTGTTGCGTCGATTGCTCGGACGTGTTCGAAGTGAGGTTTGGAGAATCCTCTGAAACCAGATCGTAGGATAAGCGTGATTCTTTGCATGGCAGCATGTCGATAGACTCGAGTCCGTTCCTTCCGCTCATCTCGAGTAGCTGTAGAAAACGCGTCGCTGGGTCGGCCAAATGAAGCTGGTTCAGCCAGCCAGAGTTTTCGCCATACGTTTGGCTGGGCAGATTCGTAAAATCTCCGACAGACTGAAGAAGCGGAGGCAGCTTGCGAAATAGGCAGGTAAGATAGAATGTGGGTCAGAACCTCTTTCGGTATGGCTTCTGTGATTGACATCGAATATGGGGAAGGGAAAGCCTGCGCGTCCACCATTGCGTAAACAGAGAGTCAGAAAGCTGATGTCGGGTGAAAACTGTGGAATAGATGCCCGGAAAAAAGATTGATGTGTGTTTGCCTGGAATTAATGTTGTTTTCCAATTTTGCGGTCCCAAGTATGTTCACATATCTTGTAATAGACTAGATCATCAACCCTAGTGGAGCTTCTTATGTCATTGGTCTACTTCTCAACTGAGATCTTTATCGGCTCGACCAGGACGACATCACCGAGACTCCGCATTACATTGACGTCATCACTGGGCTTGAGAGACACCAAAGCCTATATGGACGGTCAGCTCACGTCGTTTATTTGTTCAATCTTGCCACTTCTTTATATTGTCTACATGTGAAAGATGTTTAGTATATCACATAAAGCAACGCTTCATGCAGTAATCAAAAGCTATAGAACAGAGCGACATTTTGTACGAAAGTCGAGACCTGGTCATCGTAAAGTTGTGCGCAAATTTGGCATCGATCATGGTACCCTCCAATATCGAGCTACATGTTGTAGAAAGGCTCACAACGAGGCAATGACACAAGGACAAAACCTTGCACCTACAGATGAGCTTGTCCTAGTTGAGATCATTCGCCGTTTATCCATCATTAGCCATTCACCATCGGTCGAGACAGTCAATGCAGGCGCAAACAATGTCCGTCACAATCGGTTTATTTCCCCTGGTGACATACCACCCTCTATACTGCCAATTGGTCACACCTGGTTCAACCGATTGAAGTATAATCATCCTAAAGTATGTGGAGCAAGAACAAACCAGATTGAAGCGGCTCAAGTGGATATCAGTAGCTTGGGGAAGCTACAGGACTGCCCCGTATCACCCTTGCTCTTGACTATAGACCTCGGCTGCTGATTGTAAATGGTTACAGTTGCCACATCACCTCGTCCTTCATCTCGTTCGGCAACAATCAGAGGATTCATCTTATGATTTTACCGCCCAATCAATCGCGCGTCAACCAACCGTTGGATATGTCTGGATTTGGATCTACAAAGAAAGCGATGGGAACGGAAGTGGACAAAGCAGATGGATACAAGTTTGGGCGGATCAGCAAAGTAAGATGGGCGTTGCAGCTTGCAGAAGCAAGGAATAATGCAATGACAGAGCGAAATACCAAAAGGTCATGGAGGAAACTGGCATTTACCCAGTTGACCCTTCTATCATTCTGCCACTAGTCTCTGGATCTACTTTACCGCCTCGCCAGCTCCAAAGGACACCCCTAGCAACCTCGATTAGCGAGAATCGAGATTTCCAATGTATTTACCATGCACAATTGAGCACACCAATCAAGAATACCACAATCGAGAACACATATCAATTGGCTCACCAGCACTTTGGAGATTGGGAGGATAGCCAGGAGAACTGCAGAGAAGGAAAATGAGGAGTTTAGGCTTGTTTGATCAAGAAGGAAGCCAACAAAGCGTGGTCCTACGGTCCCCAATGCCGGAACCCATTTATTCAGCACTGATAATGTGCTACGTACGCCCTAAGAGAGAGTTGGGCTCATGAAACCAAGAAAGTACTACGGCAAGGTAAAGCACATACAATTGTTGGTGGAGATGATGAAGAATTTAGAACTATGTGGCTAAAAGGGGTGGAATACCTTATAGAAGAGAAGAACAACTTAATATGAGCACAATTCATAAGATGATATGACTTACGAAAAAGGCGTGTATCCAACAGACGTGATGGAGAGGACGCAATCATTACGCTGCGCAGTATGGAGAATAAACGAGGGGGACGACTCGTATATCCACGTCATTTCTTCAAGCACAAATCAGTGTAGCTGGCTGATTATGTGGGGGGATGAATGATAGACAGCTGACTCTGATATGATTTCCCCCGTATGAACCGATCATTGCGTATATTGTCTGACTGCTGTCCAGCAATGGGTCACCTTTTACCAAACTCTCGTCGTTATCGTCGGAGCTATGCTCAACAACGTCTACCTCGCGGCACCGATGCCAAATGAGACTTTCGCATGGGTCTTGCTTTCACGATGCGGGCGGTGGTTAATGGCAATGAGAGGTCATTCAACGCAGACAGTACATCCAGCAGCGCACATACGGACGGCTCTAAGGGAAGACCGCACGCTCAGCGTTCTATAGACACAAGAAATGGCCAAGAAATATACAATTGAAGCGCGTCTAGAATGATACTATTGAAGTCAATCAGCGACGAATGACATAGAACGTGATCGCTGCTTACAGGGGGAGGAAGTCATGTCAAATGTATCCGGTCAGCCATTGATATGTAATTCCCGAGATAAACAATCCTTGGTAGACCATCGTCTAACCAATAGCTATGCGACGGTAATTCTGGTATCGATATGATTTGCGAGCATCGCCTTCGCCGGAAGGAACCCGATCCAAAGTGGTGCCAAAAATGACGCCGATCATGGCAGAGAGATAGGCGTACTGCTGAACGATGTCGATATGTTGAACGGCCACCGAGTGAACGCTTCTCGACCACAGCTGGAAAGCGATGAAACCGAAGATGATGGAAGGTAGACCCATAAATAGAGTATAATAGTTCAGCTACTGGATTCTGAACCACAAAAGAAGCAAGGCAGGAGTCGGGTTGATGAAGATGCCTAGCGTACTGGCGACGCAGTATGATATTCCTAACAGAAAACAGAGCTTTTGCTTGGTTGCCAGTTCAGCCTTCCCAGAAGACCGACTGAATACGAGAGATGTTGAGCCTTCACACCAGCGAATTTGCTGGGAAAAAGAGACGCGAGGCTGATCCGGACAAAGACCAGAGGCGAGGCACAGTGGTACGTTTTGACTTTCCAGCCGTGGGCGGTCGCATAATTGCCTAGGCGATTAGGAGTTTTTCAGAAACCTCCTTTGTATCGACTTTGTACTCATCTGTGTGTTTGTCTTCAGACGATCCAGAGCGACAACGCCTCCCCAACCAAGGAGCGGCTCTCTTTGATATACCGCATTGCTACCTACCCAAACTGCAGCACCTCACTTGTCTCGGTTGGTCTGGCCCATCTTAATCACGTCTTGTGGTCACGGGACGACTTACCTGAATAAATCGGTAGAAAATCTCTTGCAGACCACTTGCTCTTCGTACAACCCACGTCTGCTCTGGGGTGATCTTAAAGTATTGCAGTGATTGGACAATCGCGACTTTGGGGTCCTCCTTCCATCCGGCAATTGATCCGTGCAGAAAACCGCTACGAAGGCCAATGTCCTGGTGAATTATCAGTCTTATATCGCATCAATAGAATGCACAATGTACTGCGTCAAAGATAACGAAGAACTCCCCTTTTGTTCCTTCAAACGCCCACTCAGATTTCCTGCTTCTTCCAGTAGGGCTGGTTGTCCCGCCATATGTAGCTAAAGTATACCTCGCCATGCTGTTCGGCCTAGCGACAGAAAACCCCCGCCATCCTGACGGCACCTTCTTTCGTTCTCGACTCAACCTTGCTCGGTCCGCCGGTGGCACGGCTTACGGATCAAAAGTGTGAAATCGCAAGAAATTTTACAGCGCAGTCTTTGATCTTTGGTATGACAGCAAGTTTCACATAGAATGAGGAATTCAACTTTGGTTCATTGACGGTATCAGCTGTGTGGTACATGAGCAGGACAGACGGAAACTATCGCATCCGCTGGATGTAACCCTTTGTAGAGCGGGCTTTCTTGCTACTCTGAGTAAGTCAGAGAACCAACAAACCATGCTTATGCCTACGTGAGGCGTTTCTCGTGCAAACACTCGCTTCCGAGTCGACAATGGTCGTTCATCAGTTTGAAAAGAGGTCCCTTCGAGTATACAACATGACAGCGCAGGATATCTCGACGGCGAGCGCTAACATCGACGGAAATGTCAAGGGAGTATTAATCGCAAGCCTGTTCATCATCCTGTGGAATGTTGTGATACTGATGTTCATGTAGTTCGGAGTGTCACGTGTCGTGAGGTGGCGGACAGGGATGTAACGGTTCAAGGGTTACCATTTGGTTCCCGCATTGCGGCGGGTCTTCATCTCAGACTTCTTTCTTCCCTCAAAGGTTCCTGTGTATACATATACCCTAGTCGAAAACTGCAGACTGTTACTAAAAGATGCATTGAAGTGATTGAGGATTGGCAAACATGGGGTTACAGTTTTTCAAGCACATACTAATGCATTGAATGGCAGACAATGCAGCCATATCCCGCAATCCCAAAATGTTACCACAATCCCGAAGATCTCAAATGAAACCCATGATCCTCCGTCATCCCAGACCCTTCAATCACCCGTATCCTTTCCCAGCCGATACATTTCCCCAGATTGTTGTGCATACTCCTACCAGCTTGTACAGCATCCATCATCCAATGTATTTACTAGATGTTTGCGACAGTATAGACGGAGATGGCGTTCGATCCACCACAGAACTGTCCTTTGTTACCGGCACATACCATATTGCAGTTCATGGTTGCGTTGATTTGAGGAACTCCTCCGGTCGGGAAGGAGTCACCGCAGAAGCATTGGGTACCGTGTTCGAGACCGGCCATAGCTTTGCCGGCGGCGGCACAAGCAGCGGTACAGGTATCAACAGTATCGGTGTTAGTAGCACCCATATAGAGTGAAGGAGCTCGGCCGGGTACATCGGCGTAACAACCGGAGTAATAGAAACTGTTGACTTGCTGAAGGCTTTGAGGGGTAGGGGTGGTCAACGCGAGTTGTACATTCTGGTACAATTGGACCGGGTCAGACTGTAGGTCTCCTGCTGTGGGGTCCAATAGAGAGCACAGCATGCATAGCAGAGTCAGAGAGTGCCAAGTATATGCCTTAGGAGGTGATCACGGACAACCAAATGAAGTCAAAGAAGTACTCTTGTATGATACATTTCTATTGACTACAGGTGAGCCCACAAATGTCCTCAAATGCCCTTCTTAAACCAACGAGTGATATCGCCATAACCTCTGTTTCTCCAACTGCCACCATTGTCCTGTAGGTATTGCTTCAGCAACCCATTCCGCTGCCTCGTCTCCAAACTTTTCCCTCACAGCATTCACCAGATCCTCAATATTCCACGCGGTGATGGCTGGATTTTCCGTCCGGTCCATACCAGGAATGGTGAATCTATATTCCGAAACCACCGACAATGGCATGACAACTCTCCACGGGACATCTGCAGAGGCGATCGCCAACTTTCCAGCTCCCGGATTGATGACTGTAAATGCCCATGCCCTTCTATCCCCGTCCTTCTTTTTATATGGTCGAATGAGGGATTGACCTTCGTAATCGTGAAGAATGTCCGAAGCAATGTCCATATCCTGTTCATTGAGAGACCCACTACTGACAAGGAGATCCAGAATGGTTGGGAGGATGGAAAGAGTGGTCAAGTTGGCTTCGTACTGTGCGCGAGGTAGATGAGGGTGTCGGAAAGTCATACCGATTCTAAAATTACTCAAATGTTCACTCATATACGTCCCCTCCATCCCACAATCCTCGTTGAACCCCGCCCCATGGTCACCTGCAAACACGACAAGCGTATCATTAGCAATTCCCTTGTCCTCCAACAGCTGCATCAGCGTAGCCATCCATTGATCATGATATCTGACCGTATTGAGATACGCGTTCAAATGATCTTTAATCCTGTCTCTCGGCGTATAAGTCTCGACAGGGAAATCTCTTGGTGTACCCCATTTATGATGACCAGTAGTAGTGACATGTGAGGTGAACATTCGTTCGTTATTCGCCAATATTTCGTCGATAAAGTCGTGCAAGTATGGAAGTAAGACGGGTTCCGGATACGCAAAGTAGTTGTTCCTCTCGTAGAGTGGATCCGAACGATTAAACCTCGTCTTGTCTGCTTCAATCTGTTTCCGACTGATCGTATGGTTAAAGCGCAATTTAGCATTGAACAGGTTTTGGCCGTCATATTCTTCACTGGTCGTCGTCATGAGTGCCGTCCTCCATTTGCCATTCCTGTAGTCATTGTCCCGACTAACTTTTTCTTTCGCTTGATTCATCATGTCAAAAACTTGAGGCATGCAAGGTTGGTAACTATCCGTAAGGTGTTCGACAAAACCATCTGCCGACATGGCTGCAGTACCACAGTGGATAGCGGCGTAGCTTTTAGTCGACATGGTCGCGGCGGTCATTGCTCCGACCACGTTGACACCTCCGTAACCCTCTTCTGCAGTGTCATGCCATGTCATACTGGGAGATTTAAAAGGGTTACCATCCTTGTCGGTAAAACCCATGGACACACCGGTAATATGCTCGATATGGGGTGAGAGTCCAGATAATCGCTCATGGAAAATCGCTCTCCTGTCTGCTTCCCACGTAGTAGCCATGACCGTTTTGTGAAATGCTGAGCCTTGTTGCAGAGGCCAAACTTCATCTCGAGTGCCCTCCATGGTGATAAGGAGAACGTGCTTGATAGTTACTCTGCCATTGTTAAGAGCTTCCTTTAGTGTTGGAAGTATATCGGTATCGAGATTGGTGATCTTCAACGGATCATTCACTGGGTTGTAGTAAGGATCGGCTTCCATGATAGTGACCAAGGGACACTTTTTCTGGGCATCGAAATCGCTAGTCACGTTGGGTGATAGAGATCCATAGTAACCATTCTTCCCTCCACGCTTCGGATCCCACCGAAAGAAACCCCTGGTGGAAAGGTTCGTAGGCATCCAATCGACTTGTCGGTTGGCATATCTTTGAGACAGGGAACCAAGTGCCTTGTCGACACGAGGAGCCCAACCTTTGAAGTATTTCCCCGTTGGCTGCTTCCAGGTGGACGACTCTATCAGATGAGGAAAGGGAAATGGATTGTGAATGAGGGAGAGTTGCGCTTTGCAAAGATCTTGCTCGGTTTCGATAATGTCGAGGAGGGCGACTGGGAGAGTGGTAGTCAGGTGATTATATGGTAAAGAGGGGCGTTTCCAGAGGACGATAAGGGTGTAGAGTATAGCTATGGCTTGGAGCTTGAACGTCCGCGATCTAGAAGAGAGTCGATTGGGAGAAGGTGACCTCTTTTCGTGGACGTGATAGTCCTGGTCCTCAGAAGAGGTGCCGGAAGATGATTCCTCCTCCTCAGTCTCCCTCGCGTGTAATGGTAGGTATCGATGCCGAGGAAGTGGAGGGTAACGCTTGATCAGAGTCGACCCTAGCAGATTAGCGTGATCTAAGAGGTGGTGACTGACCGGTTGATTTGAGACTACATGAGATGCGGCCAAAGACATTGTACACGGGTTTAGCCATCAGCACGGATATCATAATAAGACCCGCTCCCATGAGCATGACCGATTTCAGACCACTGAGTAGTACTTTTAACCCATCTGGGTCTCCAGCAAACGCTCCAGCATCCCTCCAATCAATATCCCCTCCGGTTTCATAGAAGAAACCAATCTGGGAGGAAGCACCGCTCAATATGACGATTCTACTGGTTAGTCACGGAACATGTTTGGAACTTACGATGCAGTTGTTCCCAAAACACCTCCGATCAAGTTGTATGGGAAAGATCCCCTGTCTAGCAATTGACGCACAATTAAGATGGCCAGCACATCATAGGTGAAAAAGGAAGGGAGGAAAAAGATCAAGCTCGAAGTTGAGATAGTCGAACAATGGATCCAAAGGTGAGTGAGCTTGCTAGCGAGCAGGGACACGGCGAACAGTCCAAAGATGAACGGAATCGGGTCCATTCTGGGTGACATTGCTAGACGATGAAACAAAGAGCAAAAACATCAGTACTTGTAATAGCTTGACATGTGACGAAAACAAGACAATGAGTACTTCGGTACGGGATTGTCGTTGTAGGATTCGTACAGGGGGCTTACTTTTACAGGAAAGAATGTAGCATGACATCCTCCTGAAACAGAAAAAAAGTAAGATCTTTGGACCAGAGCACTTTAGTAATCCCGATCTCTGACTTACGTTGGATAGAGGTTGAGGTGGGTTCCCGAGACATGAATCGGGTCAAACTATTCCTCGCTTCCGTCTTTTTCTGATTTTGATTCCGAAAGGCACCTCGAAGTCGTGTAAGCCCTTGACTGAGGAAATACCAAGGGATGGTCAGGGTAGACAGAAGTCAATTGCCGAGCTTTTCCTTATAAGGCAGGTCATTTGCGATTTGTCGTGTGACCTGAAGAAGCGTTGACGGACCAATATGCGTGACAAGAGCGCTTTATAGCGGTACTCCTGTTGTCCCACCTACCTGGATATATCTGCTAAACATGGCGTAATCAGTCCAACTTCGTGATCCCATTGCGCGTATGATTGTGGTATCGGTTGATAGGATGCTTGTTGTTGATATAAAGCGACGATGTCCAAACGGTAGTTATACAAGTGTTGCATCATCATTAAAGTGAAAGCAAACGCTGTTGCTTGTTCGTACAATGCAAAGAATGCCCAAAAGATCGATTGACTCTTCATGGGTTGGAGGTCCGCAAGCTATGGGTGTGACCGAGTGAAAGGCATAGGCAATAAGCCATCCATATACCTAGGATCAGCCTGGTGGATTGACCTGTGTTGGGATGGACCCAATTGATTTAGACCCAAACTGCTTGAAGGCTGAAACCCCCAAGATATTGTACCTGTCAATTTGTAAGGTCGACGGCCTCGTCTGAAGCCTCCTACACCTCCTGTCAAACCTCTCCTCATTGCAGTGCTACTTTCCGCTGGTACTCATGCGACTTGCTCTAAATCCCCTTGGGTGGTGGCATTTCAAGTGTAAATTTCGGATCGATCCATTTGATCGGTAAGATGACCATCTTGCCTGATGACAACAATGTAACGATGGGAGGAGCAGTGTTGGACACATCGGGTGTTTAGAAGGGCTAGAGTCCTGGTTCAAGATATGGGATATAAGAGGATGGATTGACAAGGTGGATGAAGAAGAAGGACGCTACAAGAGACAGATACATCTTGCAGATTCCTAGTGAGAGGCAATGGTTGTGTGAAGGATGACACCCACAGAAGTCGGCCAATTTACTCATTCATGCATAGGATCAGTACCTCTGCATCCCCCTATATCTTTACAACGTCCTTCCACTTCCCCATCAGACAATCTCTCACTATGCACTGAAGCCATCGATCACAGAGCTATCCCCTTTCAGTAGCAGAATTGAGAATCAAACGTTCCCGCTGCTTCCACTATCAATCTAGGGGGAGAAGGTACAAGAAAAGCGGGAAGATTGCAAGCTATATCAGTAACCTGACCTTGGTCATTCACGACTATTACCGCGCTAGTTGTTCTCTTTCTCCGAGGATGAGGATGAGGATGAGGATGAGGGAAAAAGAGTTTTCAAAGTGTTGAGATGAAGAGAGATGCTAAGATGGTATCGGGTGTGTTCCCCCATGTCCTCTTAATCATATTCGTCCTAGTCTCATTCTGAATACTACCAAGACCCTACTAGAGAGAGACAGCGGGCTGGGTGTTTGAAAAAGGGCTTTCACGAACTGATTAAGGTCTGGTATGGAGCTGGAGAGTTTGTTTGGTCATACCCACAGAGAAGACCAAAGTCAGGTCATGCTCAATTTGGTAGGTCGTGTATTGCATTCACCGCGGACTTTTGACAGGTCAGCATGATGAGAGGGAGGAAAATGTATCGAAGAGGGGGCGTGTATTAGATGGAACAGGTCCTGATGTCAAGCTATTTTTACTTCTCTCCTCGTCTCCTCTCTTTATCTCGAGTCAAACCTCACCCTCACATATTGTGTATCGTTGATAGTTCGACCAGCTAACTACCCCGGTTCTTCGTCTTCATCCCCTAATCACCCGAACAACATCTGGAACTAGGAGGCAAGTGACTCGGACTTGCGCCGGTCACAAAGGTTTCACTCGCTGATTTAACCATCTACAAACAGCTTAACCTCCTTCATACCCCTGTGTATAATACCGGTGATCCCTCTGTCACAGGTAGAGTACTCCTCACTTTGATCTTCGACTTTACCTATTACTGTGACATACAACTACCTCAACTTCTCAACATCCGCTCAGCCTCTGACTCACCACTAGGTAATCCCTCTTGTCCTCCCAATACCATACAATGCAACACACACAGTACGACGATGTAACATCATGCAGTGTCTAGACCCACACTACACACGGTACGATCAATAACCCCAAGGGGTCTCTGCGGCACGATACATCCGGCACGATACATTTCGTTTAACGGGTTGTTCACCTTGACTTGCTTCTCGGAAATGTCCAATCATCATCAAGTAACAGGCCTGTCCAAGGCGTTGTCTACTACATTTACTTCTTATCGGGATTGAAAGAGGATAAAGTCGCTGGCACTGCTGTTTTCTCCTAGTCTTCGATTTTACATTCTATCCGATGACTAGGCTGGAAATAGGATTGTTATACTCCTCGACAAAGACTATCACTAAGATCCAATATACACTGGTAACATTCTGAGCTACCACACTTCACTCCCCTCTCTCCTCTTCAATTTCATCTTGTAAGTGCTACCAAGCCTTACCGGACATCACCTCATTTCACAGCTATGCTACTGTTCGTCATAGACCAGACACATCTCCCTTCTTAACCCCTTCAACATCATCAAGACATCTTTGCACAAGTGACTAATTGATCACCACCTGATCATAATCCGTTGATTGACTCTGGTGAACTCAACCTACCAACCAGCTTACATCAACCGACTAACAATTAATTTTTTTACATTTCCAGTCGCCACCACTACCTTTCCTCCCCGACAAGACATCAAATCGGGTCCATTCTACCTACGAGACTCTTTGCCATAGGCAGAGTCTTACTCGTCCAGTCAAGTGGATACACCCTCCTCACGGGATACGAACCGAAATCAACCTGTTGCGAGCTCAAGTCAATGTTCTACTCCTCCCCAGTCCAAAATCTCCTTGATTTCCGTGATGAATCCATGACAGCACCTAAACCATCTTCGCTTCTCACTTCTGAACCTCTTAATCGATCTGTAGTTACTGCCGTCTCGCCTGACATCTCCTCGCCTCCTCCATCATCACGGCTTGCTAAGAGGATCCGATCATCATCACCTCCTTCAGCCACGCTCGTCCTGAAGCGATTCAAATCAAGCAATGATCCACCTATACCTTTGGAAGTTAGGAAGTATGCTGTTCAGCAACCGAAGAAGGAGAGGTCAAAATTGGAAAAAAGCAGAGGAATCAGCTACAGCTCACGGCGACGGTCGGATTCAGGAAAAGTCGATCACCTCAGACTATAGTCGCTTCTCGATATCCACGCATCAATGTGACTATTCTGAAAAGTCTCGATGCAAACGAGATTCTCAAGAGTTCACAATTATGCCATGACCTTCTGTTTAATGCTCTACCTTTCCGACCCTTCAGTACTACCGTCTTACCGCCTTCGACTTGCGGTCAGATAATCCCAGCGATTGGACCCAACACCCTTATCACCGATCCCCAAGCAACCAGTATCATGGCAGATATGTATTTTATGTTTCTGGAGAGTGTGAATGTGGGGATCAAGTCGGATTGTAGGTATATTAGATGGAGAGCTACATCGTCCGATTGACAAGTGGATGTATTGGTTCTGGGCACGGGAATCATGAAAAATCAATGCGTTCGTGAGTATTGTGAACCACCGGAAACAGAAGCAGTATGGTGGAGCTCTCAAGGCTCAAGATGGCAATCACAACTCCCGAACCTAGTCGAGACACTTCGAGGAATCCTCATTGTCCTCATGGGTTCTACAACACCTTGTCCGCATCATTTCGCTCATTCATTATCACAGAAAGCGCTAAAAGCATACCAGATTACTTGTCCTACTATCACCCACCCACTGGTTCCCAAACTCACTGATGTCGCTCCTGGTCTTCGAAAATGCTTTGGCTGTGTGAAGATCATGAAACTGGTGAGTATCATGGTGAATAGCAGGCAGAGCTTGAAATGACGCCAGCAGGATATAGTAAATCATCAATCACGCTCCACAACCTTATCTGTGGAAAGCGGCAGCTCCTTACAATTGGTACTGGCAGTTTTGAATTACTGCGGAGTCGTCCAAAACTCAGAACAGGATCCGGTCCGCTTCAATGCATGTACTAGCTGGAGTTACCCCTGCTGAGAGGGTAGACTTGATGAATTGTCGAGCTGAACTCATCTCTCGATCTATCGCCAAAGGATTTGTGGGATTCGTCTTTTCTGACTAGTCTGAAACAGGCGCCTCATGGCGGCCAGTCATCCAACGACGACTCGGCTCACCGGTCCCTCCGGTGTTCAAGTTGCGGAACAAGCAAATCTGGGTGGGAAAGTCAAGGTTCCAGAAACGTTCAAGATGGATGCGAGAAGGCTCAGGAGCCTCCATGAAGTCGTCAATTTGGCAATCACTCAAATGCTACTTGTCTGCTTCGAGGGATTATTAGTCAGAGCTAAACCCGAATCCCGGTCTCTCGGTCATCTCTCGGTCATTGGCAACAAGCGATACTTGGTTGCAGCTCGGAGCGATATCGAATTGCTCTGGATCAGAGGGAGATGCGACATCAACAGCTGTCAGGGAATCTGGTCCAGTCGGCCGTTAACATGATCCACTATCTGGCTGGTGCAGAAGAATTAACTCTCAGAGGGTTCCGGGTGAAGATCTCCAAAAGTCTGGACATTGCAAGGAGGACGGCCGAATTTACACCATTCTCTGAACCAGGCTTTTGTTTGGGTATTCATATACTTGATGCCCGACTATGTCCAAACCAGATCTTTTGGCCAATGTCAAATGGGTCCACTAAAGAGCGATTGATTGCAAGGGTATCGAGCGCGATCCCAATAACAGACCTTCTGACAGTCGGATCTTGTCCTTGATCGATGTCATGAATGGATTGGAATTGGAACTCGGCTCTGAGGAGCACAACCAAAGGACTTGTAGAGAATGCTTGGTGGCATCAGGTTGTGGTACGGACTGATCACACCATGGCCGGTGTAATCAGTTTGTATCAAGATGTTGTTCGGACATATGAAAAGATGCGCGAATCCCTTGAACTGGCAAGAGATCAGAATGGCAATATATCTTGCAAGAGATCAGCGGAAAATCAAGCACACCAATACCAAGTCAAAATCTCTGATTCATGCAGAACCATCTGCCGGGTCGGAGGTAGATCCTACGGTTCCACCCTGGTCGGATCATCAATGCCTTACTAGATCCTCGTATTGTGTCAAGATGGAGCACTGTACGAGGAGTCGCGGGAGGGAAAGTGTCTTGAGCATATCAACGGCGGATCTTAGACGAAGAGATGCACCTGCTTGGAGATGTTAGACATGTCAACTTGGGTGAGTTTAATTTGATACCATGTATCATTTGAACCTGAATTGTGAACAGATTCAGACTGAGCTCGGAGTCCTACAATAGTCGGAAATGCAGTGGTTGCATGCTTCTGACTTGTCGCAGAATCACCATTGAATAATTCAATCGCTGATCCTGAAAAAAATTCATCGAGTTGACTGAGCCGTTTTCAGTCTTGAATAGCCGTCATCCAGATCGAACTCCCCCTTTTGGCCACGTGACCCTATAAAACAACCAAACGCGCTTATTTTTCCATCTTGGAAAAGAAGAGGAACAAACCTTTTCAGCCCAACCTCAACGTTCGGTAGCACCACCCAAGACAGCGACAGCGGCAAGCCGCTTCTTATGAAATTTACTGTCACAGCTTCTAGAGCCTGAATGCGGTCGCAACGACAAGCACGAGCTCCTCTGGCTTTGCCAGATAAGCCCATTGCACTGATATAGATCCCTCGCCGTTTTTGAGCGCAACCTCGCTATGCCCTTCGCCATCACGATAGGGTACCCTGATCCGTAGAGGGAGATGGAGAGGTATCGAGAGGGAGCTGTGACACTCGACGAACGAAGTTACAATGACGAACGTCAGAATCTCTTGCAGAAAAGGCTACACCCCGCTTTCACAACTCTGATTAATGCAAGTACAGATAATATCCTGTTATGGTATACTGATCAATGTCAGTTTCTCATGCTTCACGAAAATATCTACAGGAACAGCTTGTCGACCGATCGTGCGCTTTTCAAACCATTCATCGCTGTCTCGGCGTCATCCTCGTCCATATCGACCGCTTTCCGCAACCGCACTAGGATGCTCTAACGATCGAATTTATATCACAACGTCGCTCAGAACCTTCCAACATAGGCGGTGAACATGTGTGGGAGAACAAAACGGAGCTACACGCAAACATCCACCCTAATTGATTGCTCTGTCGGTGGTCGTATCCTGCTACAATCCCTCTCAGTGTTGGCGATTGATACCTAGATCAAGCTGAAGATTTGCCACGAAGGATCGGTCCAAGCGCACTGTTACGTTTAGGAGTCTAGAAGAAGTGGCGTAGAGGATGGGCTTTGAAAGGTGTATGGAGATGGAGGCACGCGCGTGGAATTTATGGGTAGAAAACCTCGATAACGGCGATTACTTTACAGAGCTATACATTCGTTGATGGGTAATGACCAACAGAGGAAATGCGGGTATGGGGGAAAGTCTGATGGAATTCCAAAGAGTCCTGAAGGTCGACTTGAGACTGGGATAGATGAAATCGATGAAGATATCAAGAGTTCGAGAGACGTATGGCTGGAACCGAATTAATCGCATAACTCGCTTCATCTTTCTAGGCTACCTCTCCTCCTTCATCTTGGCTAACTAGCAGTTCCTCACATGTTCTAACCCACGTTACGTTGTTCGTTGAACGGTAGAAGAGCCTGATCAGTTTACACCCAGCTGAGCACAGATAACAAGAAGAATTGAGCAGAAGTTATAGATGCCGAATTCGATTGGAAGATCTGGTGGTGAGATTGCGACGAGATCCCAGGGCATCACAATATAGCTCAAACGGCGAGGGAATAGGAGGACTAGGACGGGAGAGGGAAGAAGCGGAAGCCGAGGAGGAGGAAATGAGAAAGAGAAGGCAGACGAGAATGCGTCATTTGAGAGCACCGACATCTAAGCGAAAGGCTGCAGGCCAAGCGATCGAAAGAAGGTCCACCACGATGAGGCTCATACCGATCCGTCGGCTTTCCGTCAACCTATCCCCCCGTTTATTGCCCTTATCCCCGTAGCATTACATCTACCGATGACCCGTACCACCGATACCTATTCCAGAATATGGTCAGCATTTCTTCCTGATTCTTTGTCTTCACTTTCTGTTCAAGCTTTATCTGCTCCTTGATCTGTCACTACGGCAGAGTCTACAGCTCGAATTCATTTCCGTTCAGTTACACCCGATATTCTGTGGTACTGATCCGGTGCAGCACCTACAGCCGACACATTACTGTAGCTGCCTCAAACGGAAGTCTGATTACTTGTTCATCCCCCTACAAAATTATACGTCTCGGACGCTCGTCGTCATTGCTATATATCTGAGTGTATCTATACATCCAGTCCCATACCGTTTTCGACGTCTTCATCCATATTTTGACTCGATCAACCAGATGGAACAAAAGCCAAATATAGGATTCCTCTATACGGGCGTTGTGGCTTAGTCGTGAAGGCGCGACATTTGTTCGCCTTGAGAGATCACATAATACCGCAGAGACCTCTCTTGGTATCCAGCTATCCGCATTGGCCACACCAGAACGTATGCTGTCTTTCTTCAAGTTCCGGAGGAGATCACCTTCTATACAATCAGAGCTCGCGTGGTTTTCGCCAAATCCCGTGAATTTTGTGATTTTCTACCGACGTATCTCCGGCGTCGAGACAATGCTCTGTCGATTGTCAGCTGGCAATCTCTGGGATCCTATCGTTGCCTTACTTGGCCGTGACGCATACGGGATTGTATCTCATCATTGCAAAATTGATGTAACTGGCACTGTGTTCGACCAAAGTCGGCCAGAGTTCGGGGACCAGATCATGATACACCTCCAACGATAGCTGGAACCTCGCAAGGCTATTTATTTCAGCATCGCTTGCTTCGCGTTATGAGGCGAGTTTGCGGATTACGGATCCACCTTTGGTGGAAGAAAGATCGATGCCAATGGAAGCAGATAGTCACGGAGTGTTCACTGGATTGTATTCGAGAGATGGGGGATGCACGGCTTGCTGATATCGATATGAGGAAAAGAAGGGAAAGTCTGGGTCGCATTGCAGATTACTCGAGGAGTTTCCAGATGTCAAAAACCAGTTTGCAACACGGAAAAATACGTAGGAATGCAATGTTCGAGCTACTGCTGCCAACCTGGTCCATTGACTGACGACCACTAATTCTGTTTTGACATTTCTCAAGCTACTCACGTGGAAAACCCTTCTTTCCACCTTGGAATAACCTTTTTGACACTGATTCGGGCTTGTCTCTAGGCAGTGGTCGCCCGAGGAATCCGAAGATGGGCTAGTTTGGGTGTAGAGTCCAATACAGTCCGTATTCAAGAGTTCTTTCGCCCCGCTCATCACTCTGTATGTCATTCTCAACTGTCCTTGTCCACCATGATCTTTGTTAACCCCGCTTATACTGATGCTGACACTGACCCCTCCCAACATCATAGGATAGCAATGTTTATATTAAAAGAGGTCGTTAAGGATGGTCCGTCTTCACAGGATCCTCGATTTATATGGTCGTATTTGCGGAAGACGGGGAAAGGAATACATATGGCTTATCTATTTGAAGCAAAATTACTGTTTAATCCTGAATGTCGATGGACCAGCCATTACAACTGCAGTCACACTCACATTGTTTTATGTACCTATAGCCCTGCCATATTTCACAGCGGATCCTATGCCATCGTCGATAACGTCCATACAGCAATGAGGGAACAATGTTTCTTCGAACATACTGATCACCCTAACTACTGGTTGTATCTTCCACAATCTTTTTTACTTCTGATGAAACACCTGGAGCGAAGCTCCGAGGTGTCCGGATCCTTGACAGCCTCGGCAACCAGGATGACAGCGAAGCGTTCAGGTAACGTCGTTTCTGGTCTTTTTAGACATATCCACGTGTTAGACAGTTGGCTATCGTCATCCATTTTCATATTTTGATCAATCTACTGCTTCTCTACATACGAAACTTTCTCAATAGGTCAGATACAGAGAATCTAGAGGCGGCAATCATTAGCTATAAATCTAAGCAACATCTTCCACGTAAATCCAGACCAGGTTACCGCAAGATTGCTGAAGAATATGGCCTCAGTCACGTTGTCCTTCCCAATCGAGCTACAGGTCGGACCAAGGCTTGTGTAGACGCATTCTCACACCTATAGAACTTCACAGCAGCTGAGGAGGACATCCTGGTAGATAATTTTCGCTATCTATCTCTCATCAGCCTTCCCTCTACCCCAGCAATCCTTAAAGACATGGCCAACAGCATCCTCCAAAATTGACTTATATCCTCTGATCATCAAACACATCTCATCAGACCAGTCGGTCATACCTGGCTGGATAGATTCAAGAAGAGGCATGCTGAGGTCTGTGGAGCATGAACAAGGCAGATTGAAGCAGCTCGAGTGAATGGCACTGCTGAGGACAAGCTTCAGAACTGGTTTGAGGAGATGACATCGCTATTGGACCAAAAGAAGTACCTACCCGGGGATATCTACAATGTGGATGATAGTGGGTATTCTATGGGAACCACACAGTCTACTCGAGTGGTTGCGATGAAAACCACATCACCTGGAAAGAAAGGGAAAAAGAACCAGGGGCTCCAGAAGACCCCTGGCCGACAAGACGGGTCACCACTATCGAATGCATTTCAGCAATCGGTAAAGCACTTCCACCATTGGTTATATATGTAGCAATAGGCTGCATGAACACAGGGCGGGTCCCTGAAGCAGTAGCGCACGGATGGGATTGGACAACAAGCACAAAGGGCTGGACAAACCATACCCTCGCAATGGAATGGTTAGAGAAGGTATTTGAGCCTCGTACTGCACCCCTTATCTACTACAGGCCTCGCCTACTGATTGTAGATGGACATGGCAGTCATGTCACCTCATCCTTCGTTCCATTCTGCATCAATCACAGCATTGATCTCTTGATCTTACCACCGCATTCATCGCATATCGCATATCTTTCAACCGCTGGATATTGGTATATTTGGACCTATGTAGAGAGCAATGGCAAAAGAGATGGATAAGGCAGCTAGATATGAGGTTGGCAGGCTCTCTAGAGTGAAACGGACCTCCCAGTTAGCAGAGGCCAGGAAAGATGCGATGACAGAGAGGAATATTAGGAGCTCATGGAGGAAGTCTGGTCTACACCCCTTCGACCGTTCTATGCTTCTTCCAACAACTCCAGTACCATCTACACCACCCCGCCAGCTCTCACGAACCCCTCTAGTATCATTGGTCAGCCAAAATAGAGACTTTCAGCGCATTCACATGGAGCAA
Organism: Cryptococcus sp. GC_Crypt_4; assembly: GCA_026538345.1. Lineage (NCBI taxonomy): Eukaryota > Fungi > Basidiomycota > Tremellomycetes > Tremellales > Cryptococcaceae > Cryptococcus > Cryptococcus sp. GC_Crypt_4. The sequence continues at coordinate 2,390 of JALPCA010000125.1, read as the reverse complement.
CTGAACACACCGATCAAGAAACACCTAAATTGGCTCACCACTTCCCTAGAAACCGAGAGGACAGCCAGGAAGACTGCTGAGAGAGAAGATGAGGAGTATAGGCTTGCTGCAGCTAGGAAGAAGCCAACAAAGCGTGGATCTACCGTCCCAAACGTTGGTCAACATTCTGTCAGCGCAGTTGATGTGTTATTTGCGTCTCGAGAGGGGGACAGGCTTGCTGAGGCTAGAAAGAAGAAGGGAAAGGGCAAAGAAGTATCAGAAGATAGCGAAGATGTTGAGGATACTAGAACTATGTGGTTTGAAGCTGAAGAGTACCTATTTGACGAGGAAGACAATTTTATATGAAGAAAATGTAGTATTGGTAAGAGCTGTCTAAGAAGCCGTGGTGTCTAACAAAATCAGAAACGCCGTTACACAATGCTGAAAGATGTCAAGATCATTATCTTCGAATCACTTGAACGAGAGTACTTATGTCGAATCGCTGCAAACATCGAGGCTCCTAGGTATGGATCAGTTCCGAATATTGGTATATGACATGGCTAACGACGTCGATGCACACCCGATCATTGAGTCGAGCACAAAGCTACTATCAAACGAGGACCATCTCTCCTCTTACCTTTCTTCCTTACTTCATTTTTCTTCTTCTCGAAGAGCCGGACGGTATCCGCCTCGACCTCCCATGATGAAGCTTCGTCGCGCAAGTATTATGCCGCCATATCCTGACTAAGCTGGACGCGTACTTCTGGTCCACCGGGTAAGGCGACTTCCAATCAGGTCTTTGACGTCCGCTTGTCGAGCAATATTTTGAGAGACACCTAACTTTGATTCTAGCTTAGAGTTCCATGTGGCTGACCAAGAGTGTCTAATACAGGTTTTATGCATCCCCGAGCGAATTCAGTAGGATCACGTATCCTTTTCACCTCTCCACCGATCAAGACCTTCTCCTCTTCCGCTCTTCGTCTGCCGTCAAAGCATCTCTTAATATTCCTTCGAATGGTATCGGAGGCGCCAGATGTACTTAAACGTGACTCGATTCAACCTTAGATAAGCAGAGTCAGACACACTCGGTTCCTTGAATTGATTTAACCCTTAAACATGTGTCAAAGAGAAGCGGCGAGACTACCGAATTGTCCGGCGGTTCTGCAAAGCATTTTATTAATGATTCTGTACAAGCGATCCAAATCTTCATGCTAGTAATCGTTGTTTGTACCCGTTTCCACGATCCTGTGTCATCCGATATTCCTTCTGTGAGCCAATTCATGCACATAGCAGACTTTTGCCGGTGAAGCTGGACTGATCTGAATGTGATGTATCTAATGGCATTCCAGCTCTCTGGGTGCACCATCACGATCACTGATCATACCTCGGAATGAAACTTGAGGCCCAGTAATTGAAACTATGTAAGGCATGTGCGAAGTAATTGGTATACTGGCTACCAGTGGGCTCGATTTGCTGACATGCACATCGAATGACTTTCTGAAGAAATGGTCGCCTCTCCAAACTTTATGGCATGGACAATGTACTGTGAGGGTGTTCAACCTCTACCCAGATTGCGTCCAGTGTCTCCTTATGGCTGTAAGGTTGTCTTGGAGCGTCTGCCCAAATGATCCCTGCCAAGCGAGCGGCATGGTCGCATTGGCATGTCTTCCAACGGGGTGCTTGTTCCCGTTAAGACGACGAAAGACTAGCCCCATTACTGTCCGATACAGCTTCGAGCTTCTTAAGCGCCGTATCTGTCAGCGCATTCTTACAAGCACTGGGTACAGTACGCTTTCGACCGGAACTGAAGCATCTCTTCTGGTTTGACTAGCATTGTTCTCGTCGCAATGAGATCTTTGGAACATTTGTGTCTGGATCGCGAACCTTGCTTCTTTGAACATGCCTTTTGTCTGGCAATGATGAATCCTCGAGTGGTATCTGAGCAGTTGGATTCAAAAAGTCACACGCTTCATCCTGAACTCATAGCTTGATATTCCTTATGAAATGCCCTTCTTCAAACTTTCGCACTCCACAGCTCGCCAGAGCCACATCAGAAGTATTGGTCAAGCTGTCGACAATACGTTTGAAGGAACGCGGCAAGAACAACCGAGAACTCGGATCGATGTTTCTCAGGGCAAATCTTGAGTGCTGTAATGCAAGATGGGATGCATTTAGAGGTTCGGACGCCATTGTCGACTGACAGTACTAAATCATAGTATGAGACGGACGGTAAAGCAACCATGCTAGAGAATGTAAACCCGGCTACATCAGCCCTTCCAGAGACAGCCACTTATCATGAAGTCAGTCGATCCTCCTTACCTCAGTACTCAGTCCATAACTTAGCAGGCATACCATACACCGTTCTCGTACACATATCGACCTCTGGTGACAAAATGCACATATTAGGTGTC
>JALPCA010000124.1:0-21518 GCA_026538345.1 Cryptococcus sp. GC_Crypt_4 | reverse complement strand
GAGGAGGGAGAAGGGAGAAGGGAGAAGGGAAGTGGCGGTGATGAAGAGAGCTTCCCCACTTTCCCTATTTGACAGTGGACTCAGGCATGTGTGGGGCGAGAGAGAGTATACGATGGATCCCAGTATCGATCGGATAAGCTATACATCATAAATACACGGGATCAGCGATTAGACCCAAATCACCAGATCATACCCCCTCCCTCAAAACCGTTCTAGAAGTGGTGCAAGTCAATTCATCCAGTTGGATACTCTCGGTATCATGTTTGTCTCGTGCTTGATCATATCGACTGTGACTTCCCTTCGACTGATACTAGCGTCAACTTCCGATCATTGACCGTTGACTTACCTCGACAAAGGTATCCGAGGTAGTCGATACATTATATCCTTCGGAACCATGTCCAGACAACTCTTCAGCTCTCGTCCTCTTGTTACCCCCCTGATCACTTTTATCAACGAGTCTTGTGATGTATACATCTAGACTCACACTTGTAGATACTCTTGTTCTCTTTTCTCGATCATCCGTATGTTTAGCATTGAGAACAGCTAAAGTGATCAGCGATGGTACCATCTGTACAGACAATATTCTCACCCATCGTTCCGATCATATACGGCTTGGCGTAGATCATCCTGATTATGAGCCTTTTCCTCCGATTATTTACTCACATGAAGAATATCCCAAACATGGACGATCTATCGATATAATTGTGGAGCAAGAAACCGATAGCAACGAGTAAACCAGGGATTTGCGCTTCGGCAGTCAAGCTGGAAAGGTCAGTCAGTGCTCATCACACTTATCTATCCACACCCACATAATCATCTTGGTCAATAGTGAATCGGTATGTGACCATCCAGTTCTAGATTGAAAGAGGTTGTATGAAATCGAAGTGGTGATTAGAAGATCTGCCACTGCGCACGCTGCTGGCTGAAACGGATAAGTTTTACTTGATTAGGAAGAAAAGTCACTCACACACATGTATATGAATGGCACAGCTTTCTGTAGCTCCATTAGAGCTTGTACATATCGACTGGGCATTATACTTACCGTGTTATCTTGTAATAGAGCCAGAGGAAAGAGTTGAGCTGTAATGCCTATGCCTGCAGCGATACTCCCAATACTGTTGAGTATCAGCAACGATAACTCAGTTCCCATGATACTCACAGAGCAATACTGATAGCTACGAGTAAGAGTTTGGAACGTCCACTGATTTGATATCCTCGTTCAGTGAAGAAGATCTAAGCACCATCAATAATGTATCGCAACCTTGTCTACAATCGACTCACTCGCAGAGCAGAGGCAACACGATCAACATATCGAGAAGGCCATACCAGCTTGACCCTGTTCTTTCAGTTGACATCATCTCACTCAGCTCACATCTCCAAGATAGAAATTCGGAGTATGTCCCATAATTGAATACAAGAAGGTGCATAGACCAACACCATGTCCTGTTTCATGAGTAGATACTCCATTACTTGTCTTATTTATAGCTCTGTACTCACATAACTTCCGTCGCAACGATACCCAGGATTGCCGAATACTGTGTTGTATAAGGCACGATCTCGTAGGTTTGAAAAGGAGGAAAGGACATACGACCAACCATTTTACATGTCTCCATTCCTTTCCAGAGTATGGAATCCACCTTACGATTTGGCTTATACATACTCCCATCAATAGAGCACTGACTGCTAATCTAAGGGATCCTCCTTCAGTGGATTTCCCATCTCAGGTGCGTAGGAGGACATTCGCAAGCTCACCCCATCAATATCGATCCTAGATTCTTGCTCAAGTTGGTCCGAATGATCCTCTCTGCTATCATCTCGCTAGTAGGCTGGGATACCTCGATTTCGTCTCTTGGCAGAATATTACTTGGTGATGCCGGCATTAGGTGTAAATGTCGATTGACTGGAAATCAGTTATGTTAGATACAAAGAATGCTAGGTGGGAAAAGATCCAATACATGTGAGGATCATGTCAGTATATGTATATGAAGTAACCTCTCCTCGTGAAGAGATCCTCTCTTGATGGTCGTCCTTTCGATGGATAATTGAGTGTCCTTCCTCGGCTCCGCTTTTGAGCTTCCGACGAGAGAAATAAATGTATCCTTTGAATCCGGGATATGTTTCTTTTCTTACACACATAGGAGAGGAGAGGAAAGGATGAGGATGGTCACACGATTAGGTGTTGAAGGAAGGGGATTGGATTGTCAAACATTTGTGGCGTTTCACATCATATCACACTTACTCACTCACTCACTCACTCACTCACCTTCAGGTTAAAACCACGAAGGGAAAGTAGTACATGGGCATTATGCTCAATTCATCATTTGCTGATAAAAAAGCGACAAAGGATAATAACATACATTCAGAGAATCAAAGTCGATTGATTTGACCAATCATCGTCGTCCTTCCCTTTATACCTCTTTATACTACTCTTGACTGAACCACAGAATGCACTGGTATAAGAGATCCCATCTAAACCCATTTGACGGAGAATCGGCCGATGACCTCTTGATCGCCAGATAACGCTGCTTGAGCAATCGAGACCAATATCGCATGAACCTTGTCATCTTCCACAATAGTTGTTGTTGATGAACCGGGATGATCAGAGTGAGATGGATGAGGTTCAGTACATCCAGGTGGAAAGCATTCCCAATAAAGGGTATAGATTTGGGAATTGTTTTCGGTTTCTCTCAAGTTCGTGAGTCCTGTACCATCATAACTTGATGAAGCTTTCATATTCTCCTCTCTCTTCCTGAAATTTTCTCTTTCGATCCGTAGTTCTTTCGTATTGACGGGTTGACCACTCTTCAAGACTTTATGCTCACAATGAATCTCTCCAAAGATCGAAACCCAATCTTTTAGAGGGAGATGTGAATCACATAGGTACACCTCGGTACTTACTCTGATTGGGTAGATTCGGCCATCTCCAATCGTCTCTAATGAGTAGGCAGCACATGTATGAATCGAGTCAAATTCTTCTTCATCAGCGGTATCTACATATATGGTGATATTGGGTTTTTGAAGAATCTTCTTCAATTCAATTAGGCTCTCGCTGTAATATTGGTATATTCCTGGATCGACAGTGTATTTGGTGAGTGTCCTCGTCGCAGGTGGCCAGTGGAAGATCGCTCGATGGCCGTTATCAGCGATGTGGGTGAGATGGTCGGGTATGAAAGAATTGTTAGATTCAGAGTTACTCAAAGGTTGTACAGCGTCGAGCGTCGTGGACCGTGAGTTGTCCTGTAAAACCCTATCGATTTCCTCTTGGTTAGGGAGATCCGTTGCTCTATCCATCAGCTTCTGATATAAGCGACGAACTGATTGTGTTCTTTGTCGGGATGACATGTTTGTATGAGTCAAGAGTCAAGGAGAGCAATGAGCGGTTTATTTTATGGTATAGGAGAAATGTAAAGACGAACTGGAAACGATCAAGTTGATAAGGGATTTGTCAAGGTTGGTATAAGTTTCGACAGCGTCGATCCGATCTGATTGAGATCGTTCGTCTTGCGCGGGACCGCGGGACATGAATAATGGCGTTTCAGATAATAAAAAGGAAAGGTGAAACGGGAAACTTCCTCCTCGTCATACTTTCTCTGTGACTTGAAAGATCCTTTGAACTGGCTTTGATGTCATTTGTGAGGTGGTTGATCATCTGGAAATGGGTCCAGGTGAGCGCGTCGAGCCCGGAGAATTGCAGGAATATTTGCCACTAAACCTTTAGATTGTGGCGGAACAGCCTTGTTGTATCACCTGGGAACCAGGGATCAAGAGGATGACTAGAGCAGGATATATGACTGATCAATGCCAGAGTGTTCTGACCATGACACAATTCACCTGAAAGCCGTTTGTGATATGATTGTGTTCGAGTAGAAATAGACCAAAGCGCGGACCTACGGTAAAGCACCCGGTTAATTACAGATAATTACCCGACTATAGCCCGTCGTTCCCCTAGTAAGCTAATTCCTCCCATAATCATATCGATCTCTTCCTCCTTCTTCTTCACAAACATCAGTTCAAAAATGTCACCACATACATTGAAATGGGGTATAATCTCCACTGGCATGATCGCTACCAAGTTTTCCGAGGTGAGTCTCTATGAAAAAGCGATCCGGGATATCCTAATCATCTAGGACTTACTTGTCGATCCATCTACTCGAGACGCGGGGGATGTGGTCCATAAGATCGTAGCTATCGGTTCGAGATCTGTCGATTCGGCTCAAAAGTTTTTGGACAAGTTAAAGGGATTAGACGGAGATCATCCTAGTACTTGGGGAACGAAACAGGGTCTTTTGGATGATACCAAGGCGTATGGGACTTATGACGAGGTTTATAATGATCCTGTGAGTCATTTCTCCTCTTACCAAGGTGGAAGAATGAGCTGACTTGACAGAACGTCGATGTGGTTTACATCGGTACACCTCATACATATCATCATAAGAATGCCAAAGACGCTTTATTAGCTGGAAAGAATGTACTTTGCGAAAAACCATTCGTGTTGGATATCACAGAGCTAGACGAGCTCATCTCTATTGCAAAAGAGAAGAATTTGTTCTTAATGGAGTATGTGGATTCTTCCCCTCAAGTCAATAGATAGTGATGACTGACATTACAAAGAGCAGTTTGGACTAGATTCTTCCCACTGGCATACAAGTTTCAAGAGATTATCCATTCAGGTGAAATTGGAAAGATCAAACGAATGTCAGCGGATTTCTCTATGGATATCAACATGGATGGTAAGTACCTTATCCTCTTGATTTGAGTCAAAGCCTGACGGATTAGCAACCCCCGATAGTTCTCGAATGATCAACGCGGAATTGAGCGGTGGTTCTCTTCTAGACATGTAAGTCATTCTCCTCCACTTCAAGTCGGTTTTTGATTTAATAGGGGCCCATACCCTGCTCTCTGGGCAATGTTGGCATTACACCATTCACCTGCCAATAAAGGTCGAAAATCTCCAAAAGTCCTTATGACCACACAAACGATTTACCCACGTACAGGGGTTGACACGAATTCTCGTTGGAGACTTGAATGGGAAGGAGTGGGACAAGCGGATCTCACGACGGATTTGAGTTGTGAGGGATTGAAAGATAATACAGTGGTTGTTCAATGTGAAGAAGGTGATTTGATCGTCGATTGTAAGTTGATTTAACAGTATGGTTCGTAGAGAAGGAAGCTGACACCCCCAGTCCCACCATACTGCCCTAGAGCATTCACCGTCGTCCCTCATTATAATGAGAAATCGGTTAAAGAGTCTAAACGATATACCTTCCCTGACCATCCAGGTCATCTCATGCATTACGAAGCAGATGAAGTGGCTAGATGTATAAGAGATAACAAGAAGGAAAGTGAGAGAATGCCATGGGAAGAAAGTAGGATTGTACAAATCACGTTGGATACGGTAAGGAAGCAGGGGGATAGTGTTTTGAAGAATGTCAAGGGGACTGCGGGGAAGTGAGTGGGATATGGTAATGTTGATCTCGACTGTAGCGTTATAAGATATGCATGACATGCAAAGTGATAAGTGAGGATCGTTCGAGATCATTGACGCCGTATGAGTAGTGTGTTTTGGCTTGTGATTTGCGGTTTGGCGATTAATCCACCTCTCAGATCGTGGTTCTAAACTTCTGAAGTTTGTCCATCTTGAAGGTCCGGGCCAATATGACAATACGGTGACGATCGCAGGTATTGATAATATCGGTGTGTTTTGTGTGTGCTCCTGGTCCAAAGCGTATGGAATGGGAGTATGGTCGAATGGCATGATCGACATAACAACCCCTTATACCCATCGATCCTCCTTTCTCTTCCCTTTTACAGGTGCTTCCTCTACTCCCGGTATATACCCCCAACTAGGCGCTCCTTCAGGTCTAGGTACTCTTACATTCTCCAATTCATCTCGATCTACCGCTGCGAATGAGAATTTCTTCTTCTTCTTTGGTATAGCTGGTCCTGGGATAACCAGAGAGGTTGAAGGGGATGAGGATGACATCGATGACATTGTTGGAGAAAGAGAGGAATTTGCATTCAAACTATCCATCTCTGCTGCATATGCGGGATTGTTTAATCTCTGTATATCGTCAGAATGTCATGTTGAAAAGTCAGGAGAGAATACCCACATAATACTCTTCCCTTATATCCACTTTCTTCCTATTCTTTGACATTCCCATATCTTCTTCCCAGGACATGGTCGATGTTTTCTGACTATGTAAGTCATATCGAGTTTGAGTGAGGTTTTGAAGTAAGAATGAAGATCCAACGATGATGGAGAGAAAAGGTAAACCGAATGTCAAAAATGGATGACGACGGATGATCGCTAGAAGAGGTGATTGTTTGAATGATTTGGATGTGAACGGTGGCATGATGCTCTTATTGGATACTGGGTTTGGGATGTCGAGAGTGGATGGAGGCTGTACAGTAGAGGTGGATCGGAATCAACTAGTAAAGGTAGGTGGAATATGGAGGATGATCAAGTGGAGGTGATGAATTGTCGCAGTCGTATACTTTCTTGGCGAGAAGTATGCTCGCCGAAGAGGCAAGTTTTTGGTGCTGTCCGGGACGACGTAGTACAGAGCAGATCGAAGTAGAGTCACTCTGATTGTAGTCGAGAGTAAGTCCGAGTGAGTAGACAAAAACTCGAGTCTATCAAGATGATCTGAAATCTGAACCAGAAAACCCAAACGAAAGCTTTGTTCCTGAAAGGAATTTGTATGATTTTCCTATTAAACACCCTTTGTTGATATAACCCTCGTCTCCAACCTCGTTAAGTGTATTCACTATGGTGATACTCAACTACCGAGTCGCATACGTCCCTCCCATACAGGATCACCTCTCGACACCTCGTTATAAACTGCGGAGAAGCCAAGCATGAACCGTATAAAAAGGTGATTCGTGGTAGAAATATGATGGCATGCCAAGAGAATACTCGTAGACTTCCTTCACAGCTTTTATCATTGTTCATCATGTATCTATCTCTACTTGATCTCTACTTCTATCCACTGTACTACTTATCATCTGTATTATCACCTCAAACCCGCTGTATCACCAACAAGAGGCTTTGATCTGATTCGAAGATCGGCTGAAACACTCTATCTCGAGGGAGAATCCTTTGTCTGACTGGCCCTTTGGACATACCGGTGACCGACCAGTACAGCTTTGATATCATCTCTCGGTCGTATCTCGATTTGAGTGTAATCGATACTATAGAGGAGAGGCTCCGGATAACAAACATGATAGACGTAAAAACGATATGGAAACCGCCGCCGCAGTCTAGAATGATAAGTATGAGGGGAGGCCTGCGGATATGGGCTTTCGCACCATTAGTCATTGTGGCAATACTCTCACTTTTGGGTAGTATAGAAGGTGAGTTGAATGCTATAACCATCAGGACGTATATTTGAACATGCAGCCCGATCACCTCACCCACCACCACTTCGACGGATACATTCCGCATCAACCTCAACCCTGGAAATCATCCCAAGGACGAAATCAAAACCATCACTCAAATACCGTCGATCTACTCCCCCTCACCCATCTACACTCCAACATAGTGATAGTCTATTCTTAACTATCACACTCCCCTCCCTCCTCCCATTCCCCGCTCATCTCTTACTTCGTCCAACGGAAAACCTATTTCATCCTGATGCCAAAATCACTAATGCTGATGGTACGATTGACCCACTTCGTTCAGAAGATTGGAGGATGTATACGGGAGATGTCATTCATCCACGATGGAAGGATAGGTTGATGTGGGAAGAATCATCTGGACTGAAAGATGATAGAACAAGTGATCAAGCCGTAATGGGGAATGCGAGGATTATGATTCATTCGCCTGGATCAATGACTACTGAACCTGTTTATGAAGGTGTTTTCACAATCAATGGTGTCAATTATAATATCTTGACCAAGGATCACTACCAACGCGTCAAGACATCGAATGATATCGAGGCGGATGAATATGGTGAAATGGTGATATTCAGGAATTCAGACGCATGGCACGATCATGAAGCTCATTCACACGATCATGATCAAGTGACATTCGATGTTCCCAGCTGTTCACATGATTCCCTCCCATTCAACTCGAATTTATCTCACCCTGTATGGTCCCATCGACATGAAGGTGATTTCTTCAATTCAGTCTTCAAACGACAAAGAGGTGATACAGGTGGAATGGCCGGATCGACCAATTATGCCAATAGTATAGGTAACCCAGCTGGATGTCCTTCGGTCCAACAAGTGGTTTATATGGGAGTCGCTCTGGACTGTAATTATATCAAAACGTATGGTACGGCCACAGCGGCAAGGACACAAATCCTCAATAATTTCAATCAAATTTCAGCTTTGTATAGATCAACTTTTAATATATCACTTGGGATCATCGAGTTGGTCGTTCAGAATTTGACCTGTCCGAGTCAGGCGGTAGAAGGGGTTGAATGGAATGTGGATTGTGATGCAAACTTGACCTTGGATCAGAGGTTGAGTGCTTTTAGTCAATGGCGTGGAAATAAAGGGGAAGATGGAACGGGTCTTTGGCATCTTATGAGTGCTTGTCCTACTGTAAGTTACTTGACTGTTCACTGAGATACAGCTGAAAAATCAGGACACTGAAGTCGGAGTCGCTTGGCTCGGTACGCTCTGTCAAAGCACTTCAGTCTATCAAAGTGGTTCATACGTCTCTGGTACGGGTATTTCCACTGCCACCAGGACAGAATGGAGTCTAGTCGCTCATGAAGTCGGACATAAGTGAGCTTTTCGGAGGATCCTCGGGACTCATAGCTGACACACAAAGCTTTGGTGCAATTCACGATTGTTATAATGGCTGCTCACTCTCCGACTCTTGTTGTCCAGCTTCAGCTTCCTCTTGTAATGCCGAAGGGAGGTATATTATGAATCCTACGACGTCAGAAAGTGAGGAGAGATTCTCACCTTGTTCACTGGGTAATATCTGCTCCAACTTGGGTTCAAGGATGGTTTCAGGAAGCTGTATTCAACAACCTGGAGTAAGGACGACCATCAGTTTAGCGCAGTGTGGTAGTGAGTATGAGATGACCAAGGGGGACCGTGCTGATTGAATCCAGATGGTATTGTCGATGAAGGGGAAGATTGCGATCCAGGAACAAATGGAGATACATCATGTTGTGATCCAGATAGTGAGTGTGTCGGTAAATCACAATGTTCAAGCTGACCTCTCAGCCTGTAAATTCCGATCTGGAGCCATTTGCGATCCTACAAACTCCGCATGCTGTAACTCCCAATGCCAATACGCTTCTGCCGGTACAGTCTGTCGAACAGCAATTGACGGTACTTGCGATTTCGCCGAGACATGTACTGGAAACAACGCTACTTGTCCTGGAGATCGAACGGAAGAAGACGGCAAATCATGTGGACCTGGTCTTGAATGTGCAAGTGGAAGATGTACAAGTTTGGATCAACAATGTCAGATTGCTGGGGCGAGTATGAATCTGTCAAGGGCGTGTGGACAGAGAGATGATACGAGTTGTGTGGTTTCGTGTAGGGATCCTAGATCAAGGTGAGTTTATTATTTGACTTCTTTTCTGTGAGCAGGTGAACTGATATTGCTAGTAATCAATGTGTAGTGTTGCAAACCCCTCTGGTCGATGGTTCACCATGTGGATATGCTGGTCATTGTTATAACCAAACGTGTCAAGCGGGCGCATGGCAGGATGTAGCTGGCTCTTGGTATAAACAGAACTTGAACATTTCCGTGCCGGTGACAGTGGTAGTGGGGTTATTGGTAAGTCACCTCACTCCATTCAAAAACGAACCAACACTAAACCTCTAGGCCCTTGCCATCATCATTGCTATACTTCGATGTCTCTTCCGAGGTAGCTGTTGTGGTGGTAACCGGAAAAACAATGTGGTTGTCGCGCCAGTCGGAAATCGAAGATCTACCCGAAATAGTCAATACAACAACCCTGCCATGGCACAAATGAGGAATTCGAATTCAGCAAGTTCAGTCGATCCAATAATACCTACAGGTGAATATAGATCAAGTCAATATGGCGGTCAGCCTCCTTTACCGCCTCCTCCACCACCACCTGGTCATCCGTCGAGAGCGTACGGAGCTGGAGGATATAATCAAGGGGGTTATCACCCACAAGGAGGATATCCGAACGAAGGGTTCGGAGGTGGTAATCCGTATAACGGTGGAAGTAACCCATATAACGGTGGAGGTACTGGTTGGGTGGATGAAAGAATGTATAATGGACAGAATTACGGTGCGAATCAAGCATGGGGAAGGGGATAGAGAGTGAGGAGAATCATCTGGGAATAGAATGTGTATCGATAGACTATTTGGGATAATATACGAGTCCTGTATCGAAGTTTAGAGTTGGGTAACTGGTCTTTGGAATCTTGGAAATGTAGAATGTGAATATATCATGACTATTTCGTGGTGCTGCGTCTCATACGTCTACTGCTATATCTCTCCTTTACTCTTCCAACCAAGCTTCAATTCCAACAACCACTCGAGCAGCTCACCTAGGAGGTTATTCCGGATAATCCTCGGAATAACCAATTTTTTCAACTTGATTCGCCACCCAGCCAAGCCAGGCCTGGCTGGCCTCTCATTCAACTTTTCTTCTTCTCCTAATCAGATAACGATCGTATTCAGACTTGACACTTTCAAATCAAATAACAAAATGTCAGTAACAGTAACGACTAGTCAGATGGAGAGTTTGAAAGCGACTTTACTCAATAGTTCGGGGGAAACACCTCTACATGAGAGGTTTAGAGCTCTGTTCATGTTGAAAGCGGTTGGAGGGGATGAGGTTGTGAATATCGTCGCGGAAGGTGAGTTGGGTCTTGGTGTCAGAGTGTATTGGGTATACACACTTTTGGAAGTTCGACTTTAATGAAACTGTCCTCCATAGGCCTTTAGACGCGATACCGCCTTAGAGCTCATATGCTAATGACTTTCCTCTAGGCCTTCAAGATCCCTCCCCTCTACTCAAACATGAACTCGCATATGTCCTCGGTCAATTATCAAACCCACTGGCAATCCCTATCCTCGAGAATGTCTTAGTGAACAAAGATCAAAGACACTGTTCAATGGTTCGACATGAAGCTGCTGAAGCTCTTGGTGCTTTAAGCTCAGAAAGTAGTTTGGATTTATTGAAAAGTTATTTAAATGATCCAGCTAGAGAAGTTAGGGAGACTTGTGAGATTGCAGTGGGGAAAATCGAGTTTGATCATTCGGAAGAAGGCAAGAAGAGGGTTAAAAAGTGAGTGATGTTGTTCTGGATCCTTGGGTATCGTAGGGGGATGAGGAGGACGAGCGATAATGGGAGCGTTTATAAAGATAAAACTAACCCTCCATCAGTCCAAACTTCTCAACGATCGACCCTGCTCCCTCTTCATCACCTGATTCCATCCCAATCCTCAAGGAAAGTCTGTTGAACACCAAACTCCCATTATTCGAACGATATCGAGCAATGTTCGCTCTAAGAGATTATGGAGCTAGTTCGAAAGAAGCCGTGGTAGGTCTTGCAGAGGGTTTTGCAGATGATTCGGCTTTATTCCGGTGAGTACATGTTCTACTCTTAACAACTTACATATATACTATGGGACACACCTGTAGATTCATCAGACTCTCATTCATCGCTTGCCTTTCCCTATGCCCATACACTGTTATTCACCGTCATCACCCTCGCTCCCTCGATTCCTTCTGAGCTCAGCTGATAGATTTTAGACATGAAATCGCTTATATCTTCGGCCAACTCTGCTCTCCATACTCCATCCCATCCCTCCTGACCGTCCTACGAGATCCTAACGAAGAAGAGATGGTCCGACATGAAGCGGCAGAAGCTCTCGGTGGAATCGCATCGGATGGTATGGAAGTAGATCAAGAGACTGGAGCGGAAACTCTCTTACCGCCCGGAGGAGTCCTTGAGATTCTAAGAGAATGGGCAGTCAAGGAAGATGCACCGGTTGTAGTCAGAGAAAGTTGTCAAGTCGCTATTGATATGTGGGAGGTGAGCTACTCGGATCAATATGTCAACGGCAAGAAAGGCTAATTATTACAGTATGAAAACTCGACGGATCAGTTCAACCCGCTGGATAAGCTCAGTGGAGGCGACGTCAAGGAAAAAACACATACGACCGGTATGGAGAGATCAGCTCATCATGCTGTCGCTCTAGGTGTTGTGGCTTAAAAATCGTGTTTATTTTATCAATTCGCTCTTCATCCCGGATTTTTGCCGTTCATCACCTATCGCCTTTGTTCGGCTCAAACTTCCTGTCTGTTCCCGTTGATCGGGCAATCCTTTATAAACGGAAACTCCTCCATAAGTCTACACGCCTTCCTCTGCATACCCCGCACGTTGTATATACCCAAACCTATGCATCTAGACATTTTTGAAATCAATGGCGGTCAACGCGGCCTTTGCGGCTTCAGAATTGCATATATGTTTGAATCGTTACACACACTTGCTCCCTAGTATCTCGACATCTCTACAACCTCTCAATCTCCTTTGCCAGATCACTCAATCTCTTCTCCTTCAACGACCCTGCTCTATCCGTTACTAGACTCCTAGCATTCTGCACTGATCCAACCTGTAGACCTCCTGATATCTTTGACGATGATAGCTATCAAAGGTGAGCCCTCGCTTCAAGATATTGATGAGCACAACGTACCAAGTTACCCAGAGCTACAGAAGCTCGATACAGTGTCTCACTATCAGATTTCTCATTTTCCAGTACCTATTTGATCAGCTTCTCAGATGATCAGCGAGTAGCCGACGAACCCATGTGATGAGATCTATTAAAGGTCCGATGGCCGTGCCAGCTAACTCCTCCGTGACAGCTAATATCGAGTAGCTGTGATGAGTTAGTTATGCGTTAATCGCTCTCAATGAGCTGACACCTACTTCAAAGCGATAGTGACCAATGGCGTTTTTCTCACTCCGATCTCCTCCCATGTCCTGCCGTTCCGCAATTGACCGAGTAAACTCCCGGCATGGTCTTTCATGACCTTTCTTCCGCTCGGCGTCAAGAATAAGTTGGCGAGAGCTCGTAGCGCAAGTAAGGTATTGGTCTCCTTCGCTTTCGTAGCTTGCCATGGTCGATCCCATTCACACGCATTGAGAAGTGCCTCAGGCACCGCTGATATACCGAAAGCAGGAGATACAGCTGCTAGGCAACGAGCAATGTCAATGACTGCTTGGCGTTAGCTATGCCTGTGACGAAGACCGAAATTTAGCTTACGAGGGAATCTTTGCGCTTCTGGCCATTTGGTCATACTGCTCAAGAACTGGTCCGTATCGTACTTCTCGCCCTTCGGTGACGGCTGTGACAATACATGATAGATCTCCGTCATGTTCTGCTCGTCCTCGGCACTGAACGCGGAGACGGACTACAATGGTCAGTATAAGCTGCTTATGAGCATGAGCCATTAAACTAGCATACCGAAGATGCCTTGATCTCTTCGTTTAATTGAGCGATCTTGCCTTTTGCAGCATTGATATTCATGGTCTTGAAGGACAAATAGGTCTTGACTGGTAGAACTCCTTTCACGGCAGGAGGAGCAGCTGGAGTCGTAGTGTAAGCTCCAGAGCCTGAGCAAGATCAGCCCGGTCCTCATGTCGACTGATGAAAACTTACCTGTGAAAGGATCTCCACCACCTGAGGTACCCGCTCCGCTCGACGACCCCCCTGTATATCTCGCTGCACCAGTGTATGGGTCGACATAGGATCCTGAATCGCCTCCTCCGAGTGCGACACCCTCTGTGTTCTTCTCGATGAATTGTACGACCTGGTCGAGGTAAGAGGAAGGAAGTTCGTTGTTCTCTAAGAACTTCTGTGCGGCCATCCAAGGGTTCTCTGTGTATTGTCAGCTTAATCTCCGATGAGTCCGGATTAGCTTACCAGAAACATTGTAAGGTAGTTTGAGGGGTGGCATTCCTTCAGATACATCCACATCGAACACATAGTCATACTCCTTGCCCTGGTACAGCTGTCTTCTCCCTTGCCCGACAGCATCGACAACGGTTCCAATCTGCTGCCAAGTGCTCGTTGCGGCCGTCCACTGATACTGTCAGTATTCAGAACGAAAGGATCGGACTCACCGAGTAAGCCTCGACTGCACCCTTGTTCTTAATCATGATGACCTGTCCGTCCTTCTTTCCCTCTCGACCTAGCGCTTCCATACCGGGAAGGTCAGAATGTTTGACGTCGCCGACTTGGCTTCTACAATCGGAGTAAGCGATCATGTAGGGATAGCAAGATTTATCCCTTACTTGTCTAGCTGTCTGCTGCTGACCTCGTTGTCCCATCTTTCTCTCACAGTCGCAGGAGCAATAAGTGATGGATCCCGAGTGAAGAATCTTATCGAAGCATCTTGTGAAGCTGAGACAATATAATCGGTGCCATTTGTAGCTGCCACAACTGAAGTCGACCACAGCGAATTGTTGGGATGCGATATTGTTTGGACCAGTTCCTTATCTGGATTCGTCAGCTGCTGGACTCTGATGTAACACAATCAGACTCACCTGACCAAACTCGCAGTGTACCGTCTTCACCACTTGACACGGCCCCAGAACCATCTGGGAGGGCCGTGATAGAGTAAACAAAAGAGGTATGACCGGAGAGTGTTCTGATCGGATTGGGCTTATCGAAGGAGTAGATATTGACGGCGCTGTATATATCAGCTTGGGTCTCTCTTTTGCGAGAGGTGCAGCTGACCTGTCATTCCCGCAACTCCAAAACCCCTTACTATCCGTCCTTAAGCTCAGACCTCTCACAGGTTGAGTATGACCAGTGTACTCTTGCAGTGGTTTCGTTCGACCTGAAGCGATGTCGATGGAGTGTAGTATGATCTTGTTGTCCGCAGCGGCTATGAGATTCAGTTTTTACGGCACCTTCTTAAGGGTCATGACTGACCAGTCAGTAGTCTATCTTCTCCCACAAATTTGACTGCCCAGACTGCTTGTTCGTGCCTTTCGATCTTGGTGACGACTTTGAAGTCTTTCCATATCAGAACGGTCCTGAAGTCGTTAGTCTGGTTAACTAGATAGTCGTGTCAAGGTTGAAAGGCTTTCCACTCACTTATCCCAAGATCCAGTAGCTATCAGACCACCTTTACTCGTGTCCAAGCAACACAGATTCTGGTTGTGTTCAACAAGGGTATGATACGGTTCTGGATTAGACTCTGTTGCGGCTGAGGTTATATCCGGCATGATATAGGTCGATAGAACACCCGATGAGCTTCCAACTAGCAGCAAAGCTACCCGTATAAGCTTTGACCAAAACCGACGTTATTCAGCTCACCCTGCCCATTCCACCTCGTCATTCCTACACAACTGACAAATCTCTTTTCTGGACCTTCGACTCTAGTTTTGACATCCCATTCCCCGTCTAGTTTTTGAGAAGGCCCCCATACGATAGCTGAGCCGTCTCGAGAAGCAGAGAGAAGAAGAGGGATGGAAGGGAGTGGAGCGCACAGACCTCTAACGTCTGCCGCGTGGCCTTGAAGGGTAAAAGCAAGCTGATATGGTGGCTGTAACATACTGTGCGGTACCTTCTATGAGTGTATATGGGAAGACGAACGTTAGGGAAAGAGGAAGAGACAGAGTATGAACGATGATGATCGTATCGTCAGCGTCAAGGTTGGAATTGGGAAGCGGGGTAATTTATCACGTGATGTGGGGTAATGCAACCCAGTTGATAAGCCGAATCCGGGGTAAATACATACATTATAGATAGTCTGCGTATCCATTTATTTACAACGTATACTTTGACGAGTATCGTCTTGGATACTACTTCAATCAGCGAGGCGATACTGTATCGGACGTCTTTGAAATCTAGTCCACTTTCTAGTCGATTCGACTCTGTCGAATCCGAGAACGATCAGTTGAAACATCAATACCTTAGCACCCAGCCCTACGCGATGCCCGACTTTCTTACTTCTCAAGCATTAGCGACTGGTGATTACTCTTTCCTCACATTCATCCTTTTCCATATTATCTGGACATGCACATCCCATGCTCGTCATGTCAATGGTATTGATGGTTGCTCTAGCTGGTCCGCTAGTGCTTGAAACGTTGTTCAAGCATTACTTAGCGCCCAAGACAGCAAAAGGAAGGACGAAAGCGAGAGAAGATCTCATGTTTGATGAAGGTGAGCTGGTTCGTAGTTCATTTCGCCTAGAAGCTCACAGCCGTAGCTTTCGTAATCATGAAGGTCAGTTACATTCGAGTCGATCGGCAGTAACTGACGACGTGTAGACGTTCATAGAGATAGCCACCAAGTAAGCATCAGCACAGACCTCGGTCTTCCTTCTTCACAACACGCTGTACAGAAAGCTAACCTGCCAGATACCCCGTATCAAGTCTACAACGCTTCGGTCTTGTTCGTACACCTGCGCCTCCTAACGTCGCTCTATACCGAGTCCTTATTCCACAATCTTCTCTCGCCCAAGCTGCAGAGTACATGATCACAGCGCTCGGGGGCGAAGAAATGGCATATAAGATAGCAGGAGGTAGTAAATGGTGGCAAGTAAGGGCAGGACCAGGTGTTGAAGGTGAATGGATAGCTATGAAGAAGGATTATAAGGAGTATCTCAATGAGATGGCGGGAGAGAAAGAAAAGTTGAAGAAAGAGGGTAAAGAGGGTGGTGTAGAGGACAGAGGATTAGATGAGGGTTTGAGAGCTAGTGATGATGGTGAATGTGAGTACAAGCAAGATTGTCATGTATAAAGGGCCGCATTGCTGAACATTACAAGTCCGATCTGAGATGGACCAGAAAAGGTGTATGCTATATAGTGAGCTCTCGTGTCCCACATAAGGACTCAAGCTGACAAACTTCAGTACATGGCGGCGCGTATGTGTATCAGCAAATGATGCAGGATGTAAGCTAATTGTTCTAGCTATTACTGGGGATCGATAAATACGCATCGGTACACAATATGGAGATACGCTCGGAAGATGCACGGAAGGTGTTTCGCTGTCAATTACAGAAGTAGGCGATCTCGGAGGTCCACCAACACACATGCTAACTCAGATCAGAAGCACCTCAATACCCATTCCCATGCGCCATCCAAGATTGCCTTGCTGCTTGGCTCTACCTTGTTGACCCTCCTCCCGACGCCAAGCATAAACCGGTGGACCCGAAGAACATCATTTTAGCTGGAGATTCTGCTGGAGGCGGTCTCGTATGGGCACTATTGCAAATACTAAGAGATACATCAGGACTTGAACTTCCTGCTGGAGGTGTTTTGATCAGTCCCGTGAGCTAGAATTGGCCATCATGACTGAAGCTGACGATAGTCAGTGGTCAGATCTGACCCATAGTTTCCCGAGTATCCTTAAGAATACTGCTACAGTGAGCTTGCGGGTTCCCGATGTAAAACCATAGCTCACAATAACGCGAAGGATATAATCCCGCCCTACGGCTTCATACATGTGAGCTTACCAGCACGTCGCTATCATTAAGCTAACAATCTAGAAACCGTCCTCCCTCTGGCCTCCGCCTCCCCCCGAACTCACTGAGGAGATACAGAGTCGGATGCGAACTCGGGTCAAGGAAGCTGTTTCCCGGATACGAGGTGAAGACGATCACTCTAGATCAGACTCTGTCGATACACATGAGCCTCTTAGATCTCCTGTGGTCCGAAAACCAACACAACCTGGTGACGCCTACAGATCTTCTAAACCTGATCAAGACGGTCCGGGGATATCTAAACACTCTGAATCCGACTTGCACCCTTTCACCAAAGGGAAAGAAGGCGATGAGCAGGCGGAGCCATCTGGAGAACTACGACATGCGCCGTCAAGAGCGAATCCAGCTACCATGTTCGGGGAGTTGAATGAGAGGAGCGAGACTGGGAATACCTCGAAAACGACTTTGGCGCAATGTCAATCACCTCTACAACTCACAGTGGATGGAAAGGATGTATGGATAGACACCCAGATTCAGCTTTATGCCACGAATGCTCAATTATGTCATCCTTGGGTTTCACCGATATTAGGATATTTGGGGGGTTTACCACCGTTGCTGATCATCGCGGGTGATAAGGAGGTTCTGAGGGACGAGATTGTCTACATGTGGGTTTTCAATAGTGAACTTAGCTTGAGCTAACGGACTTTAGAGCGCATAAAGCTGCCAATCCAAATAAACACCCTATCAGGGAGGATGTTCGAGCTATGCTCCCTTCTCTGAAAGGGATCGAAGATAGGTATGGTCCCACCGATGTTCATCTTCAGATATATGACGGTGAGCTATCTCACATGGAGCAAGGGAGGATGCTGAGGGGTTCAGGTGCATGCCACGATCTTCCCCTCTTCTCCATGACCAAGGTTGCAAGAGGTCTTTTTAGGGCGGTAGCATCCTTCGCTAGATATGTCACGCCATCCGCGCCAAAGTCCCTCTCAATCTCCAGACCCCAGCACGGCCAGACTCCGGCTTCCGGTTCAAATACCCCAGCGCGTCGACCTGAAATATCCCATCGATCTTCCTCGGGCTATACATCAGACGGTATGCCTATTCTTGGTTTACCTGTCGATGGCACGCCGCCTTTCATCACTCCTGTACAGTCATTCTCAGATCTTGACTCTGTCAGAAGAACAGGGATCAAGGCGCCTATAATTGCAAGCCCTCAAGCCATGTCCGCTTCCTCCTCAAGTGGACGGGGTGTGTCTGGAATCAGCAAAATGTCCGAGCTAGATCTCTCATCACCGGCGCAGGACTCGATGAGGACGGATACTTCCGGTGGATCTACACCTAGCAGATCTCGAGAAGCAGGGTCGACCGCCGAAGCTGATGAGAACCCTGATCCTGCCGAAGACCCAGCCAATCAGGACAGTAAAGCTTTGCCTGGAACAGCCGGTCATTCAGGCATCTACAAAGGCGAAAATGTACGCTCCTTGGAAGTCAGAGTCATTGCCATCCAAGCTGACAAACATAGCCCTTCACCGATCACATGATTCGTGAAAGAGTCGCAACGGACGGTATATGTAGACCACTCGAATCGGAAGAAGAACTGGAAGGGACCAAAATGCCTGAAGACGAAGTTGGCATGATCAAAGAAGGTCCGGCCATTCGATATCTGAATGGACAGAGTCTTTGGGATAAGAAATATTCTCGAGCAATCAAGACCGTGGAGCGACATCGAAGGAAAAATCTGAAAAATGCCAAAGACAAGGATGCAGGGAAGATTCTTCAGATCTGGCAGGAGCGGGTGAAGCATCATCATGAGAAGAAAGCTCAGGCGACTGGGGAAGAGAATGCGAAGCGCCATGATCCATCAGATCCGGACATTGCCAGAGAGACGGACACAGACGCGGAGACGGAAAACGAGCAAGATCTGGGGCGATACGACGGGTATGAGAGCGAAGGTCACGACCACCATCACCTGTTTGGTCGACATCACAACGAAGAGAAATCGACAGAGGAGGAAGTTATCGCCGATCAAAGCTGGTCATGGTCATGGGCACTGGATGGTGAAGCTCCTCCACCAAGCGCAATTGTCAGCAGGAGAGATTTCGTGAGTACCCTTGATTAATCCTTTTCTCGGCTCGAACTGACCAGCACAAGGGAGAAGCTCGAAACCTTGCTCTAATGGCAGATCGTATGAATAGCTCTGTTCACGATTCTGGTGTTCACGGTCTATCTATCTGGGTCGGACTAGCGACCTTCTTCGCCCCTTCATCTGAGAAGGGTAAACCTAAAGATACCTTGAAGAGGGTTCAAGAACTGCAAAAGGCACAAGAAGCGGGCAAAGGGACATTGCCGGGAGAGGTGGCGTATGGGAAGGGTATAATCAATGAAGTGGAAAAGGGAACGGAAGGGGTGATGAAGAAGATGGGCAGGATGCTGGGGATTAAATAGATCCAGGGTTGCTGATTTGAGAGGATCTGAGCGGGCGATTCCGATAGAGAGTCGAGAAGATCGAAATGGGGATCGAACAGAGACTGTAATATTCTGATATCATGGGCCGCCATTAGATTGTTAGCATATATATCTTGTTGCTATTTGTAGACCATGAAGCGATTATCACCCATATCACACCTTGTTTCAGAATTCGCCACCCAATATTCCTCCCCCATGGGGTTACCTCTCTCGTAGACAACCCTTTCGAGATTTCGCTTGATGTCGTCTTTAGACAGTATTGACCATGTTCAAGAAACCACTAGCACGCGAGTCAAATGCTACACCGATACGATCATCGACAAGGCGACAGCTTGCCAGTGCGATCTTGACTCAGTACCCGAGTTTGATCGGACGGGTTGATGTAGAAGTTTCAGAGGGATTGACAGAGAAGGAATTGGGAAAGTTGATCGTGCCGGAAGGTATCAGGAGCGGATCGATAGAAACGAGTGGTGGGATAGAAGGGGTTAGCTCTCACTTCCATTCTCATTGGATCAAGCTGACGCTTGGCTAGACGCTATATTTCGATTCAGATAGTAATCCATTATGGATGACATTTGGACGTAACTCAAAGGAGTATATACCGACTCGTATGGCTCTTCTTATCCCATTGGAAGAGTGTAGCTAATATCATTCAGTCAGCCTTCTAGCTCTGGATCTACCTAATCCACCTCTGCCTATCCTACAAATCCATCATCCCCTCCCATCACCCCTCTTCACCGGCGCACCATTATTCATTCCTGCCCTCAAGAACATCTCTCGACCATGGCTCTTACCAGACGTACCTGAGAATGGTTTGGTGGCTTTTGTGAAATCCGAGGAAAATAATTTGGAGGTATCATATGTTGGAATAGGGCGAGTTGTCGCAAAAGGGGGAGTGAGGGGTGCAGTCGAGAGAAGGATCAGGAATATAAAGGAAGATTCAGAAGTTGATGAAGGAAAGTTTTGTGATATTCTGTGTATCTTGGGTGATCAGTGAGTATTGAGGACTACTAGAGTACGTGGTTAACGGGGGCATAGTCTATGGGAAATGAGTTCCAAACCTACTTTGAGCACATTCGCCCTTCCTATACCCACCCATCCACTATCGCCTCCTCCAGAGACCGCGTCAACAGCCGGTCCGTCGAAACCTCGAGGTCAAGTCGAAGAAACTACAAACACGATAGCGAACCTCAATCTAGCCGACGACACCCACGCGAAGACCCCTTCTAACCTCTCTCCATCCGACATCTCCACTTTATTATCCCTAGCTCTCCTTCAAACTCTATGTGCCGATTCCGCTAATCCACCTACGTTCCCTATCCCAGCTTCACTTTTCTACTCCGCACATATATTACCGAATCGACCGGCTTATATACCGAAAGAGCAGAGAGAGGATGTGGTGATTTCGAAATCGGAGTGGAAGAAATTGGCAAAGTGGATGAAAGATGTGAACAAGGATGGATTGTTGAAAATCAAGGAGAGTAAGGGGGAAGTGATTGTTCAGTCGTAAGTCGAGGTTACTTCACCTTTCACTCTTAAAAGTCTGACGACAAAGGTATGATCCGAAGCATTCGAGTATACAATCTCACGTCTCATACTTGACAGTCGGTGAAGCCGAGGCGAGAGCAGCAAAGAAAGCGGCTCGAGAAGCTGCTGATGCGCT
>JALPCA010000123.1:0-17192 GCA_026538345.1 Cryptococcus sp. GC_Crypt_4 | reverse complement strand
TACTGTGTAATCAGGTCATGGCTATTACACGAAAACTCCGAAGGAAATTCTTTATGTTGTTATTAATAAGCAAGAAGTAGTGAAGCTAAAACGGATTGTTCAAACTACAGATCCGGCTGCGTTCATCGCTATACACGATGTTCGTGACGTATTTGGAGAAGGATTCGTTGATATTTCTAAAGCATAGAAATTATTTTTCATTAAAATAATCTTAATACTAAAACGTAAGAATCTATTTTGAATAATCTTTTTTCAAAATAGATTCTTTTTCTTTTTCTTGCAAAAAATTCAATTGTTTCTTAATGTAGTGATGTAGAAGGATGAACGAGAGAGGGTTTAATGAAGATGATACATATTTTATTAGCTGATGACGATAAACATATTAGAGAGTTGTTGCATTATCATTTACAAAAAGAGGGATTTCAAGTTTTTGAGGCGGAAGATGGAAAGGTAGCGCAAGACGTATTAGAGAAGGAAAATATTCATCTTGCGATCGTAGACATTATGATGCCATTTGTTGATGGCTATACGTTATGTGAAGAAATACGGAAGTATCATGACATCCCTGTTATTTTATTAACTGCGAAAGACCAGTTAGTGGATAAAGAAAAAGGCTTCATTTCTGGTACAGACGATTATATTGTGAAACCATTTGAACCAGCTGAAGTGATTTTTCGTATGAAAGCTTTATTACGTCGTTATCAAATGCTGAGTGCAGATATTATTACGTTGCACGGAACGACAATTGATCGAAAAGGTGTGGAAGTAAAGTGTAACGGTCAAACAATTTTGCTTCCTTTAAAGGAATTTGAGCTATTATCACAACTTGCTAGTTATCCTGGAAGAACATTTTCAAGAGAAGAATTAATTGAATTAGTATGGGGAATGGATTTTGAAGGAGATGAACGAACAGTTGATGTTCATGTGAAGCGACTACGAGATCGTTTCTCAAAACGAACGGATGATTTTCAAATTACGACAGTGCGCGGTCTCGGGTATAAGTTGGAGTTGAAATAAGATGAAATCACTATATTCTAGATTTGTATTTATGACGGTCGGCATTATGCTACTTAGTAGTATTATCGGCTTTTTATTAACGAACGTATATTATCAAGTGAAGTTAAAACCGTATAACAGTGAAAAGATTTTAAAGTATGCTGAAGAAGTTAAATCGTTATATGAAAAGCAAAGTGAAGAAAATCAAGAGGCGTACTTACATTCTATCGCAAAGTTAGGGTATGAAATTTATATTGTCGATGATCAAAAGAATGGAAAGCGTATCGGCAATGCGTTTCGTAAGACGTCTATTAGCGATGCTACTGTTCATAAAGTATTGCAAGGAGAAACGTTTAATGGTGTTTCTACGTATCCAACGCGTCTTTTTATTACAGGATTTTTCGATAATGAATTAATAAATAGTGTTGGTGTACCGGTAAAGCACGGTGATAAACAGTACGCGTTATTTATTCGCCCCGACATTCAGAACCAATTTGGGGAAATGCGAATTTTCTTAGCGGTATTACTTGGGTTTATCGTACTATTAAGCATTATCTTTATAGCGATTGCAGCAGGTTATATCGTTCGCCCAATCCGTAAATTTACGAAGGCTACGCAAAAAATTGCGAGTGGGGAATATGAAATTGAATTAGATGTAAAACGAAAAGATGAAATAGGAACGTTATCTACAAGCTTCCAAAAGATGACGAAAAGTATAAAAGAACTAGATGAAATGAGACAAGAATTCGTTTCGAACGTTTCACATGAATTTCAGTCGCCGCTTTCTTCCATACAAGGTTTTTCAAAGACGTTGCAAACAGAAAAAATGAGCGTGGAAGAAAGAAACCATTACTTACAAATTATTGAGGGTGAAAGTAAGCGAATGTCTAGTTTATGTAAACAGTTACTCACGCTTGCATCACTAGATAAAGAAGAGAAAGTTCTACAAATAAAAGAATTCAATTTGCAGAAGCAAATTAAAGACGTTATTTTTATGCTCGAATGGAAATGGCGTGAAAAAGATATCGCTGTTGAATTTGATGTGCCAGATATCACTATAAAAGGTGATGAAAACTTACTTCATCAAGTATGGAGTAATATCTTTACGAATAGCATTAAGTTTTCAAACGATGGTGGAACGATTGAGTTTTTCGTGGAAGAGTTAGAGTCTAGCGTTATAATTTCTATATCAGACAACGGAATCGGTATGGAGCAAGAAGAAATGGATCGTATTTTTGACCGTTTTTACAAAGTAGATACAGCAAGGGCAAGAAACGTAGAAGGTAGCGGTTTAGGATTATCAATCGTGCAGAAGATTGTTGAACTGCATAAAGGGACCGTTTCGGTATATAGCACGAAAGGGGAAGGGACGACTGTTCGGGTGGAGCTTCCTAAATAGATAGAAGAGGCTGTTTGGGAACAGCCTCTTCTTTTTTTGTCGCTAGTATACGTGTAAAATGAAAAAATATGAGTCATTTTAATTGCATAATCGGATGAGTTTGTGGAGTGAGATTAGCAGGAAGTTTATTTGAACATGTAGAATCCCTACAGAGTTATAAGGGTCTGATGAGAACTGTAACTATTTAGGGGGAGATTATTTTGAAACGAGTTGACTTGTTATTAAACGCACTAGATTCAACATTCGATAAAGAGAGTTGGTATGCACCGTTTAAACATGCTATAGAAGGACTTACAGCTGAACAGGCTATGTGGAAACCAGCTGGAGAGATAACGAATACCATTTGGGAGAATGTTAATCATCTCACTTATTACAAAGAAAGACTTGCAGCAAACTTGGAAGGACGTGAATGGACACATAATCTTGACGGTAATGACACCTTTTATCTTACTAAGCAATCTAATAATGATACGGAATGGAAGAAAGTCGTTGAACATTCTGAAAATGCTCAACGTAATTTAAGACAGGTATTGAGTGCAATTTCTGAAAAAGAGCTTGAACAAAATTCACTTGAGGGGAAATTACTGGATATCATGCTTCATGATGCCTATCATACGGGCCAAATTATTCAATTAAGGAAAATGCAGGGGGCATGGCCATCAAAGCGTTAAAGGCACCTTTTAGTTGGTGCTATTGTTGAATAAATTTTAGATATTCAAACGACTTCATTGTTATATTTTTAGTGAAGTATTTTACATCCAAAATGAAATAATTATATTTTTAACCCCGTCCCTAATTTAGAACGGGGTTATGTTTGGTTTGCTATAAAGCCGCACCTTTCCCGTGTTCTTCCTTAAATCGAAGCTCAAAAGTATCCGCTGTAATTTCATCAGCTTTTGGAAAAGCCCGTAATTTCGGATGAAGTAGCCATACGAGGGAAATGAATAAAATCCCAATGCTAGCAAGCGCGAAAATAAGTTGGCTACTATATACATTCGCAGTGTATCCGCCAATTAAAGAGCCGAGCGGCATAGCAATTGTGCCCATGCTCCGTGTGACTGAATTGATGCGCCCAAGATATTGGTTTGGAATTACAATTTGACCAATTGTCGCAAATAATATGTTGGTCGCACCAATTGGTATCCAAGCTAAGCCGAATAAAAAAATGGATAACCATTGAAATGGTACAATCGTAGAGAGAAACCAAAAGAAAGCGCCAGTTGCGAAGCTAATAATGGAGACACGGCCAACATTATGTTTACCAACCCATGAACTGAATAGTGCTCCAATTAAACAACCGGCTGATATAGCGGCTAAAAAGAACCCATATAATCTCACACCACCTAAAGAATCAGCGAAAGAAGGGAGTATGGCCATCGTCATACCGATTGAAAAATTAGCGACAACGGAACCGATTAAGAAGACGCCCATTAAGGAACGAAAGACGATTGAAAACCCTTCTTTTAAATCAGTGAAATATTGCTTAGTTGAAAGTACTGTGTTTGCTTCGGTTTGTTTTGGCATTTTCAATGAAAAGAACAAAAGGGCAGTAATCGCGAATGTAAAGGAGTCGATTACATATAAAGTAATGGCGCCAAATAGTGCTACTAATATTCCAGAAAGAGTCGTACAAATTAAATCAATGCCTTGATATGCAAATGAGAAGAGTGAATTTCCTTTTAATAATTGTGTTTTATGCAGTAGAAGTGGTAAAGCTTTTGATTGTGCGGGATAGGCGAATTGTTCAATAAAGGCTACGACTGGCATGATGATGAGTAGTAGGTGGACTGTTAGTAGGTCGAAGTAGTGTGTAATAGGAATGATTAAAATAAGAATGCATTGCAAAACTTGTGTGATGACGAGGGTGTTTTTAATGGACCATCTATCAACGAATGGACCAGTAAGAAATTGTAGTGCAGAAGGTAATAACGTAAGGGAACCAGCCAATCCAGAATAAAAAGGATTACCACTTAATTTGTATACGAGCCACATTGCGGCTACATAATACAAACTATCTCCTATGTTGGTGAAAATTCTTCCTAAAAATAATAAGAGGAAATTCCGGTTTTTTAATATGTCCACTTTATCTACTCCTTTATAATAAATTTATTCGGTAAAATAAATTTGACCGTTTATGTAAAAAAAATCGTATTACGATTTTCCTTCTTTTTTAATAAATTGCTGCATTGTTCTCTCAGTGATTTGAAGTGCAGTAGTAGAAATATAATAAGGTTTACTATTCGGATCTTTATCTGCACCTTTTGTGAGTTCGTTTAATTCAGCCATTAATTCATAAAACTTTTTCACCCACACTTGAAATTGTTCTGGCGTAGCATCAAATTCCCAGCAGGATGAAACGTAATTCCACTTAGCTGGATCTTCACTTGCATTTTGTAATGTAAAAGCTTCTTCTGGTGCAGCGAGAATTTGGCTTTTCGTTCTTTCTATCATTTGTAAAAAGATTTGGCGACCTGATTCGCTTAATATTTCTAAATGAGGTAATAGATCTGCGGCAGGGGTGAAGCCTTTAGCGACAGATTGATAAAACTTTTGAACAATCCCATTCTTTTCTTCTGTATAAACGATCTCTATAAGACTATTCTTTTCTAATTCTTTTAAATGATAATGAATTTTCGCCCTTGAAATGCCGAATTTCTCAGATAGTAATTGTCCAGTATAAGGACGTTCGCATAGACGTATCATCATTTCGGCACGTAATGGATCGCTTAATGCTTTTAGTTGGCTATAAGTAGTTAGTGTTAATACGGGCTTCAACATGATCAACTCCTTGAATTAAATTACTCGGTCAATATTATTTGACTGAATTGTATCAAGGATTCTATTTATTTTCAATACTTTCAGAAAATTTATTTTTTTACTCTGTAATCTTCTGTTCATATTCCGTTCATATTTCTTTTTTATGATTAGTGCATAGAAAGAAAGAGGAAGGAGCGAGCATAATGTTTTTAGCTCTGCGTGAATTGAAACAATCAAAATTAAGATACGGATTAATCGGACTCATTATGGTGTTACTATCATTTTTAGTCCTTGTTATTTCAGGATTAGCAAATGGATTATCATATGATAATGCTTCATCGATTCAAAATATGGAGGCGAATAAGTTCGTTTTAGCAGATGATGCGGAAAATAAATTACTTCGTTCACAAATTAAGAAAGACGATGTAGATAACGTAGTAAATCAAGTGGGCGAGAAAGAGGCAGTTCCATTTCGGGTGAAAGTTTCAACGTATGAAAAGAAAGATAGTTCGAAAAAGGTTGATATCGCTATTTTCTCAAGTGAACGCGATACATTTTTAGAACCGAACATTGTAAAAGGTGAGAAGTTAGGTACAGCAAACAACGAAATGGTTGCTGATGAATCAATTAAAGAAAAAGGAATCGATATTGGGGATACAATTATCGATCCTGTTTCAAAGAAAGAATTTAAAATCGTCGGATTTACGAAAGATCAAATGTTTAGCCATACACCAGTCGTTTATGTAAATGAAGACGTATGGGGCGCTATTTCACAACCAAACCAAAAAGATTATAGTGCAATCGCACTTAACACAGATAAAGAAATTAAAAATGCTCACGTTATCGATAAAAAAGAAGTACTGCAAAGTATTCCAGGATTTAAAGAAGAGCAAGGAACTTTAACGATGATCATTGCGTTCTTACTTGTGATCGCTGCGTTATTAATCGGTGTATTCTTCTATGTTATTACACTACAAAAAACACAGCAATTAGGTGTATTGAAAGCAATTGGTACGAAGAACTCGTATTTAGCAAATAGTTTAGTCGTACAGGCGTTATTCTTATCAGTCGTTGCGATGGTAATTAGTATCGTTCTTGTACAAGGATTAGAACAAATTTTACCAGCGGGTATGCCGTTCTTATTAACAACACCGATGATTGCACAATACGCAGCAATCTTTATCGTAATTAGTATTTTAGGAACACTTATTTCGTTATACCAAGTATTAAAAGTTGATGCATTAGAAGCAATTGGAGGCGGGATGTAATGACTTCATTATTAAAATTAGACAAAGTAAGTAAAGTGTATGGAGAAGGAAATACGGAAGTAACAGCCCTTCATCCGATGTCGCTTGATGTGAAAGCTGGAGAATTTATCGGAATCGTTGGCCCTTCTGGATCAGGGAAAAGTACGTTATTATCGATCGCGGGTGCTTTATTATCACCGTCAAAAGGAGATATTTACATTCGTGAGCAAAATATTACACAGTTATCGGAAAAGGAAATGACAGACATTCGTTTGAAAAAAATCGGTTTCATCTTCCAGTTTGCAAACCTTGTTCCATATTTAAATGTGAAAGAACAATTGCTTTATATTGCAAAGCTAAAAAAGGAAAGTAAACAAGAATCCGAAAAGCGTGCAGATCATTTATTAGCGGCATTTGGATTAGGAGAAAGAAAAAATCATTATCCAAATCAACTATCTGGTGGGGAAAAACAAAGGGTAGCAATCGCTCGTGCGTTCATGAACAATCCGGATTTAATATTAGCGGATGAGCCAACGGCGAGCTTAGACTCAAAACGTGCACGTGAAGTCGTAGAAATGATGAAACGTGAAGTGAAAGAGAGCCAAAAAGCAGCAATTATGATTACACATGATGAAAGAATGCTTGATGTATGTGATCGTATATTGACGCTGAGAGATGGACAGTTAATATAAAAAAAGGAAAACCGTACATGTATGTGCGGTTTTCCTTTTTTTAATGGATTTATTTAGAGAATAACGTTTTAATTTTATTACGAGTAAGTAATAAAATCCCGCCTAATACAGATAGCATTCCTAGAGCCATATTGTTTGATTGCTCGCTACCAGCGTTAGGAAGTTCTTTAGCGTTATTGTTTTTAGTACCATTATCTGCTTGCGTTTGTTTAGACTGTGATACTTCATTAATCTTGTTATCAACATTTTGCTTCGTTGTATGTAACTCAGCTAATTTGTCGTCAATTTTTTTCTCAGTATGCTTAAAGTCGTTGATTTTAATATCTAAGTCTTGTTTTTTCTTTGTTAAATCGTCTGAAACAGTTTGTTTCGATTGTTTAATTTCGTTAATTTTATTTAGTAAATCTTCTCTAGCCTTTTGTAATTCAGCTAGTTTGTTTTTTACATCTTGTTTAGCTAGTTCTAAGTTAGCGGAAAGACTGTCTAAATTGCCTTTAATTTTCTTAAGTTCCTCTAACGTGTTACCAGTATTCGGCTTGTTTTCTTTTAGTTCAGCGAGTTTGTCTTCAGCAGTTTGTTTCGCTTTCTTTAACTCAGCTAATTTTTCATCTACTTGTTTTTTAACTTCCTTAAGTTCATTAACCTTTTGATCAATGTTCTCTTTATGTTGCTTCATTTCATTCACTTTTTCATCGACAGTTTGTTTATGTTCTTTAATCTCATTCACTTTGTTATCGATATTTTGTTTATGCTCTTTTACTTCAGCAACTTTATCTTCTACTTGTTTTTTATGCTCTTTAATTTCAGCGATTTTATCTTCGGCGATTTGTTTGTCTTGCTGAAGTTTTGCATCTAGTTCTTGTTTATGCTGTTTAACTTCGTTAATCTTTTCATCAGCAACTTGTTTACGTTCATGTAGTTCATTCACCTTAGTATCAACATTTTCCTTAACTTTGTTAAGTTCATTTAATGTTTGATCCACGTTTTCTTTATGCTGCTGTAATTTCGCATCTAACTCTTGTTTATGTTGCTTAATTTCAGCTAATCGATCTCCCGTACTTTGCTGAGGAGTAGCATCATTTACTTCTGCATGAGCAGAGTTTGCGCCAGCAATCATTGCTAAAGCTAGTGTAGACGCAGCGATTGTTTGTTTTGTTTTCATATTTTTGTACCTCTTTTCTTTCATATGCATGAGCTGTTTTGTGTAAAATTGAGCATATAGAAGTAGATTCTTCCATCATTATATACCATCTGCGCCGTCTAGAGGAAGTATTTGCATAATAATCTATGATTATGTAATTTTTATAATCTCTTATTTCGGATAGGGGAGTACTCTTTAGCGATATGAATAATTTTTAATATAGTAGAGTTTACATCCTTACTATTACGAATAACAAACAAATAATCAGCTTCATTTTCTACAGGATCTACTACGTCTTCATGTAGTGATTCAGCTTGTTGGCGATGGAGTACTTCTTTGAAACTGGAATAGTTCCCCCTAAAAATATTTGTACTTCGTTTACTAAGGCCCACTCTTTCATAAAGTACATCATCTGGGATGTCAAAGTGAACTAATATGCGTACATATTCATTCTGTGGAAATAATTCGTTTAGTAAATAGAATCTTCCGTTTTTACTGCGATTGGAATTACAAATAATAAGGTGTAAATTTGAATGTTCTTTCGCATAATCAACAATGAATTTTGAAAGACCGTGCTTAAATGTATTAGGGCCTTTAGCCGGCTGTAATTTTTCGTAATGCGTGTTAATAAATTCAGCTTGATTATCTTGATCCATAACGAAAGAGTGGGGTAACTCTTTTTCTAATGCTCTTGCAAATGTAGTTTTTCCACTGTGTGTTTTTCCAACTGTAATGATGACTAATCTTTTCATGACGCCCTCCATTTGTGTTGTTATGAACTGGAATATTCGGTGTAGATCGAAATCTTCCTGCTAGAGATTACACAAATTATTGGAGCGTTAGTAGGCTGAAAACTTGACAAAAAAACTTATTCATGCTATAATTTACCGATATAAAAATAAGGTGTATAATAGGGTTCTCCTGGCCAGGGGAACCCTATTTTTGTTGTGAAAATGAAGGAGAGTGTATGTGCGTGAAACAAGGTGAAGCAAGTGTAACGTCGTTAGTATCGGCTTTCAGCAGAGTATATCATAGTGACTTTGATAATTCTAAAATCTTTGATGATTATGTAGCTAAAGATTTCATTTCACAAAAAGAACGTAACGATATTGAAACGAACATGGTTAAAGGGATACACTTTTTCAATAAAGATATCGCAGAGCAGTTTCAAGACAATCCAAAAGAAATATTAAAATGGATTACACAAGTTCAGTTATCACCAACACCTTTAGCACGTGCGGCATATTGTGAAAGAGTATTCTTACATGAAATTACATTAGGAGCAAAACAATACGTCATACTCGGTGCAGGCTTAGATACGTTCAGTCTTAGACACCGAGAATTAGAAAATAAAATAGAAATATTTGAAGTGGATCATCCTTCTACGCAAGCGTCTAAGAAGGAAAGAATAAAAGAAGCAGAACTTGAAGTTCCAAATAACCTTCATTTTGTTTCAATGGATTTTACGAAAGAATTTTTCTATGAACAGTTACGCAATGAAGGATTTGAAAATAAAAAGACTTTCTTTAGTCTTTTAGGTGTTTCGTATTATTTAACAAAAGAAGAGTTTTCTAGTTTAATAGAATGTTTATTCGCTATGGTTCCAGAAGGGAGTTCTATCGTTTTCGATTATCCCGATGAAAACTTATTTACGGAAAAGGGACTGTCCAATCGAGTTGAAAATATGGTGAAAATGGCTGAGGTAGGCGGAGAACCGATGAAATCATGTTATTCTTATGCCGAAATGGAAGCACTGTTAGAGAAGGTGGGCTTACTTATTTATGAGCATTTATCACCAGAGGACATAAATACATTATATTTTGAAGGAAGAAATGATTATTTGAAAGCTTTTGAGACGGTGCATTATGTACATGCGGTGAAAAGGTAAGAAATTAGTAGGCATGGAGAGGAATCTCTGTGTCTTTTTTTATAAAAAAGGAAATGAGCTGTAGTGGTGGAAAATATAATTATAAATATATAATATATATAAATTAATGTTTTGTAGAAACTAAAGGAAAGGGGAAATAGAAGATGTTGAAATTACGAGGAAAATACAATGAAGCGAAAGTGTATACTACGAATGTAGAAGAAACGGCAGCAGGTCAAATTATTGATCTTTGTAACCAAGAATTCGTAAAGGATAGCAAGATTCGTATTATGCCAGATACACATGCGGGCGCAGGTTGTACGATTGGGACAACAATGACAATTCAAGATAAGATTGTTCCTAATTTAGTCGGGGTTAACTAATTGGCTCAGACTTTAAACTACTCACTCAATTGACTGGGAACCCTAACGATAAAAGGCGAGGGCAATCAGCAGCCAGTGGTTATGGTGACATAATCGAATGGTTCAGAGACTTGTACCATGTTAGCAGACTAAGGTACAGAATTATTCCTCATCTATTTTGAATTGAAGAGGAATAATTAATACGGTGAGCCTACAGTAGAGACTGCATATCTCGATGACTGTAGAGAAGGTATAGTCCACTCTTTCAGGAAACTGAGAGGTAAGTACGATATTGGTTGTGGCATGGAAGTTGTTATGATTAATAAGAAAAAAGAGGAAATCAACTTCGATCACTTAGACGAAACGATACGTAAATTTGTCCCAAGTGGTTTTCGTATTCGAGATAAGGAACATAGATTTTCAAAAATGATTGATTTTGATAGTGTAAGAGCCCCGTTTACATTGCAACGTGCTCAAAAAAGTATTGGTACACTTGGCGGGGGCAATCATTTTGTCGAACTGAATGAGGATGATAAAGGAAATGTATACATTGTCATTCATAGTGGTTCGCGTAATTTAGGGAAACAAGTAGCAGAGTATTATCAAAACTTTGCTTACGAGCAACTTATAAACGTTAAATCTATTAAAGAAGAACTGATTGAGCGTTTAACGAAAGAAGGTAGACAACAAGAAATACATGAAGCTTTACGTGAAATTAAGAAACCGGTGATTCGCAAAGAATTAGCTTATTTAGAAGGACAAGGATTTAAAGATTACATGAATGATATGAAAATTGCACAAAAATATGCGGAGTTAAATCGTAAGGCAATGATTGATGAAATCGTCACTAAAATGGATTGGAAAGTAACCGATCAATTCACTACAATTCATAACTACATCGATATGGAAAATATGATTCTACGAAAAGGTGCTATTTCAGCTCAGAAAAATGAACGAGTAATCATTCCAATCAATATGAGAGATGGTTCAATCATTGCATTTGGTAAAGGAAATCCAGATTGGAACTTTTCTGGCCCTCATGGAGCAGGGCGTATTATGAGTCGCAAGAAGGCGAAAGAAGTACTTAACTTAGAGGATTTTCAAAATACAATGACAGAGGTTTGGACTACATCTGTTGCAGAAAGTACTTTAGATGAAGCACCAATGGTATATAAGCCAATGGATGAAATTATTAAGAATACAAAAGAAACAATTGATATTAAACATATTATTAAGCCGATTTATAATTTTAAAGCGAACTAGAAGGGGAGTAACGTTTATTAAATGAAGAGAACTTGAAAAGAGAGCGTATTTTGTGGCGGTTATATAACAAAGATTAAAAAGACAACATATCAAACGAAGAGATTCATCATATTCATTTACATTTATGTAATGTTAAAGACTAGAAAGCTAGATTGGCGCGAATTACTAATTGTGGAGTGTGAAAAAAAGACAAAATCTCTTAAAAAACACTTAATTTTTTATTCCATTAATCTTTACAATCGCCCCCTATAATGTGAATTTGACAAGCACCTAAGAGAAAGCAGAACATGTCAGTTTGTACATTCTATTATTAGGGGGAGAATTTGTATGAAAAAGACAGTTGCTTTGTTAGCAGTTATGACTGCATTATTACCGACGTTTTCAGCACATGCGGAAGGGAAAGAGCAAGTCCGAAAATCAGCTACAACTTTTAACGTTATTAGTGATATTCAAGGGGATTTAGGGGATTTTGATCATGTGCTAAAAGATATGAACAAAGTGACTCCACTTTCTAGAGCGCTTATTATGAATGGAGATATAACTCCAACTGGACAACAGTCACAATATGATGATGTAAAGCGTGTGTTAAATAAAAATAAGCATCCAGAAAATGTATGGTCTACTGTTGGGAATCATGAGTTTTATGCTGGTAAATGGACAGCAGATGGGAAACTCTCTCAAAGTACATGGCCAAATGGTGTAAATGAGGAAACTTTATTTAACCGCTATCTGAAATTTAGTGGACAAGAAAAGGTATATCATAAAAAAGAATTAGATGGCTATCCACTTTTATTTTTAGGAACTGAAAAATATATGAAATACCACGATTCAAAAATGTGGGACGAAGTATATATGAGTGATGAGCAATTAGGTTGGTTAAAACAAAATTTAGAAGAGTATAGTCAAAAAGATAAAAATAAGCCAATCTTTATTTTCTCTCATCACGTTTTACCTGATACAGTATCTGGATCAAGACAATCACCATATTTACAAGATTATTTAAACGTGGATAAATTGTACGATATATTAAAAGACTATCCGCAAGTTGTTTTCTTCACGAGTCATACACATTGGGATTTAAACTTATCTGACTGGGCTGGTAAAAAGAAAATTACAGGCGGAGATGAAAAAGGTTTTACTGTTGTAAATACGGGCGGGATTGAAACAGGCTGGATGTCAGCAGGACCAAATGGAGGAGAGAAAACTGCTCCAGATGGCTATTCATTTAAACAAGGGTTACAAGTGAAAGCATATGGTAACGATGTAATTGTGACAGCTTACGATTACAAACGTGATAAGGATATAAAGAAGTTATTAATTAGTGATTCAAAAATTGCGCAGATGGCACCAAATGTAACGGCAGATGATCGTAAAAATATAATTGTCGGTGCAAATGAATATATGGAGTATTCTATAGAAGGAACGAATGAGTGGCATACGTATAGTCAAGCAAATCCTCCGAAATTTGATAGAGATAAAACTGTATACGTACGTCATAAAGGTGAAATGAATTTAGAGCCGGGATTAACGCAGTTACTTCGTTTTTCGGTAAATAAGTGATTGGAGGGAGTCTGCATTTGAATGTGTGGGCTCTTTTTTTGTTGATGAGAAAGGGGTTGCCTGTCTGTCGTTTTTTGTCGATAGATCGATATATTAAGAAAATCGTTGATATACTGCAAGTTACGATCGATATATTTGAAAAATCGTTGATATATTGTAAGTAATGAACGATATATTAAAAAAATCGTTGATGTAAATTTCATGTACCGTAATTAAGTTAAAATCATTAATACGGTTTTACTTATCAAAATGAAATTCTAATACATTTTTAACCCATAAAGATGACTTCACCATTTTTACATGTAATAATAGTAACGTTACATATATTGCGAAAGAAGTACAAAAGGAGCGTTACAATGAATTTAGCTAAATTCCCGAGAAAAAAATATACAGAATCCTATACACCAATTGAAAAGTTAAACAATTTTTCTGAAGCACTTGGTGGCCCGACTATTTATTTTAAACGAGATGATTTACTTGGTTTAACAGCCGGTGGCAATAAGACGAGAAAGTTAGAATTTCTAGTTGCAGATGCACAGGAAAAGGGTGCAGATACGTTAATTACAGCTGGTGGTATTCAGTCAAATCATTGCCGCCTGACACTTGCTGCTGCGGTAAAAGAAAAAATGAAATGTATTCTTGTATTAGAGGAAGGGCTTGAGCCAGAAGAGAAGAGAGCCTTTAACGGAAACTATTTCTTATATCACTTATTAGGTGCTGAAAACGTCATTGTTGTACCGAACGGAGCAGACCTGATGGAAGAGATGCATAAAGTAGCACAAGAAGTAAGTGAAAAAGGTAGTACACCATATGTAATTCCAGTTGGTGGATCAAACCCTACGGGCGCAATGGGATACGTTGCTTGTGCCCAAGAAATTATGGCGCAATCATTTGAGCAAGGAATTGATTTCAGTTCAGTTGTTTGCGTAAGCGGTAGCGCTGGTATGCATGCGGGTTTAATTACTGGTTTTTCTGGAACGCAAAGTCATATTCCTGTAATCGGGATTAACGTAAGTAGAGGAAAAGCTGAGCAAGAAGAGAAAGTAGCAAAACTTGTAGATGAAACTTCAGCACACGTTGGTATTCCAAACTTTATCCCGCGCGACGCTGTTACGTGCTTTGATGAATATGTAGGACCAGGCTATGCGTTACCAACGCCGGAAATGGTAGAGGCAGTTCAGTTACTTGCGAAAACAGAAGGTATTTTACTTGATCCAGTGTATACAGGTAAGGCAGTAGCGGGATTAATCGACTTAATTAGAAAAGGTAAATTTAATAAGGAAGACAATATTTTATTCGTACATTCAGGTGGTTCACCAGCTTTATATGCGAATACGTCTCTATTTGCGTAAGTGTAAAAAGCATTGGGTAACCAATGCTTTTTTTGTTATATACTGGAATTGTCGGGAGGTAGGAGGATTATATGAACTCAAATTTAAAAGGGATCATATATACGGTACTCGGCATTTCTATTCTATTAATCTTATTTGTAGCTTATAGGGTGTATTCTTATTTTACATTTTAAAAGCGTAATGGAAGTGAACCATTATATACACTAAAGGCGGAGAGCGCTATGCAAATGAGAAATTTGTATTTAGTCTTC
This sequence comes from Cryptococcus sp. GC_Crypt_4, assembly GCA_026538345.1. Taxonomy (NCBI): domain Eukaryota; kingdom Fungi; phylum Basidiomycota; class Tremellomycetes; order Tremellales; family Cryptococcaceae; genus Cryptococcus; species Cryptococcus sp. GC_Crypt_4. The sequence goes on along the minus strand of JALPCA010000123.1, from coordinate 2,305 downwards.
AGCGTGATTTTAAAGTTTCACTTTATTTTAGAAGGGTATTTTCAGTTGCTTCTTTTATATATTTCAGCCTAATTTAAATTTCGTTAACAAACATTTTTATAAAGGTTTAATCAACAAAAAGATTTTAAAATGTTATGTTGGGCAAGTGGAATTGCTAAAAAGAGAATATCCATTCGAAGAGTTTGGCAAAATACTGCAAGGGTAATGTTTTCTTGTGCAAATATGTAAACGATTTAAACGAATCAATGAAATTTATAATGAAGGGGCAATTAAATATATGAGTGAAACATTACATAAAAGAAAACCACCATATTTAATGCTTGTAATTCTTTTTATTGGGGCATTTGTTTCATTTCTAAATAACTCGCTTTTAAATGTAGCCTTGCCATCAATAATGAAAGATTTAGACATTCAAGATTATTCAACGATCCAGTGGCTTTCTACAGGGTATATGCTTGTAAGTGGTATATTAATTCCGGCATCAGCATTTTTAATAACGCGTTTCTCGAATAGAAGCCTATTTATTACCTCTATGGTGATTTTTATTCTTGGTACTGCCTTAGCGGCTGTAGCGCCGAATTTTGGTTTATTACTTACTGGTCGGATGGTTCAAGCGGCAGGCTCTTCAGTTATGGGGCCTTTGTTAATGAATATTATGCTAGTAAGCTTTCCGAGAGAAAAAAGGGGAACAGCAATGGGGATTTTTGGACTAGTTATGATTACAGCTCCAGCAATTGGACCGACACTATCAGGTTATATTGTAGAGTATTATGACTGGCGTTTGCTTTTTGAAATGATTTTACCGTTAGCAATCATTAGCTTACTGTTAGGGATTTGGAAATCTGAGAATGTCATGAAACAAAACAAAAATGCAAAACTTGATTATCTCTCATTACTATTATCTTCTGTCGGTTTTGGCGGTTTGTTATATGGATTCAGTTCTGCAAGCTCCGATGGTTGGACAAATAAAGTTGTCTTAACAACCTTAATCATAGGTGCTATTGCCCTAATTGCTTTCATTATTCGTCAATTAAAAATGGATGAGCCGTTATTGGATTTACGTGTTTACAAGTACCCAATGTTTGCACTTGCGTCTGTAATTGCAATTGTTAACGCGGTGGCCATGTTTTCGGGTATGATTTTAACACCAGCTTATGTACAAAACGTCCGTGGTATTTCGCCGCTGAGCTCTGGGCTGATGATGCTTCCAGGTGCGGTTATAATGGGGATTATGTCACCAATTACAGGTAAACTATTTGATAAATATGGTCCTCGGATTCTTGGCATAGTGGGGCTTTCCATTACAGCTGTTTCAACTTATATGCTAGCAAACCTGCAACTCGACTCTAGTCACACACATATTATTCTTATTTACACACTGCGGATGTTTGGGATGGCGATGGTGATGATGCCACTTATGACAAATGGTCTTAATCAATTACCAACTCGTTTAAATCCGCACGGTACAGCTGTTAATAATACAGCTCAACAAGTGTCCGGTTCGATTGGTACTGCTATCCTTGTTACGATTATGAACTCTGTAACAAAAACAAAAGCTGAAAGTTTAATGTCTGATATAGATCCAACAACCTTTACAGAAACTACGAAGGCAATAGTAACTCAGAAGGCTTTATTATCTGGAATTCAATATTCATTTTATGTAGCGCTTGGCATGAATGTTGTTGCACTACTATTAGTTTTTTTCGTTAAACGTGTAGATACAAGTGCGGAGGCTGTCGAGAAGTTAAATCGGTAGAGAAGAATAAAACGCTAGATAAAGATTCCTACAAGTTTTTTTGCTGCTAAGGCGCCGGTATTTAAAGCTAGAAAAAACTAAAAGAAGCAGGGAAATAATTATATAGTAAAAGAGGACCTGATGTTCATATCAGGTCCTCTTTCATTAATAACAAGGTATACTTGCTTATCGTATTGGTTTAACTAAACTACTGATTTTTCGAATACTACAATCTTAAGCTCGTCAACTTCTCTATTTTTGGGTGTTTTAGAAGAAAATGAATCAAAATAATCTTTTTTATAAACAAATACAAGAGATGAGATCCGTTTGCAATTTCTCATAAACATTACAAGTTTAGATTATCTTTTAACACCAACATTAAAAGGCTCCAATTATATTTATTCGCTTCATTTTAATTTAGTATTTTTCTACAAGTTATAAATCTAATTGCCAAGCTTATACTCAATATCATAATCATGAATAGTTAGGGAAAAGATAAAATAAGGTAATCAATTACATATCTTTATCCCAGGCGATTAGTTGCTATTTCCTCTTTATTAAATGGGATAT
>JALPCA010000122.1:0-21533 GCA_026538345.1 Cryptococcus sp. GC_Crypt_4 | reverse complement strand
GTGGTGTTCACTCCCACATCTTACACCTTTTCGCCCTCCTCCGATGCGCAAAAGACCACAAAATCGAGCACGTTTACATCCACTACTTTGGTGATGGACGTGATACCGCACCAAGGTCAGCTACAAAATACATTGCCCAGGTCCAAGATTACATCAAGGAGATTGGAATCGGAGAAATCAGTACTGTCGTCGGACGGTACTACGCAATGGACCGTGACAAGCGATGGGATCGGGTCAAGATTGCTGTCGATGCTCTCACTGATGGTACCGGAGACAAGGTCAACGGCGAGGACTTGATCAAGACTGTCGAGGAAGGTTATAGCAAGGATATTACAGACGAGTTCATCAAGCCTATCATCACAGGCTCAGAGGACTCGAGGGTCAAAAGTAAGTGTTTGACGAATTCTCCCGCTGACAGTGCAGAGGGGGACACCTTGTTCATGTTCAACTACCGATCTGATCGAATGAGAGAGATTACTTCAGTCTTCGGTCACCCTGACAAGCCAATGGAGGTCAACATACCCGAGGATCTTGTGGGTCTCTCGTTTGGATCTAGTTATTAATCGCTGATAAGTAGAACATTACCACCATGTCGAAGTACAACCCTGAGTGGACGTTCCCCGTCGCTTTCCCACCAGCCAGTATGGCGAATGTTCTCGCCGAGACCCTTGCTGCCCAAGGTGCCAAGCAATGCCACATCGCTGGTGAGTGTACGCTACAAGGGGCATCGATTGACGTTCAGAAACCGAAAAGTACGCTCATGTCACTTTCTTCTTCAACGGTGGTGTCGAGAAGCAATTCGACCTCGAGGACAGAAAAATGATCCCATCCCCCAAGGTAGCGACCTACGACAAACAACCTGAGATGAGTGTCCAAGCCGTTGCCGACAAAGTCGCCGAAGTTGTCAAGTCTCACGAATTTGATTTCGTCATGTGTAACTTTGCTCCCCCTGATATGGTGAGTCAGAGATGGAGACCGTTGTTGATGTCAGGTTGGTCACACCGGTGTTTATGATGCTGCTGTCGTTGCCATCAGCGCTACCGATAAGGCTGTCAAGACCGTCTACGACGCTTGCGAGGCTGCTGGTTACGTTCTCTGTGTGACCGCTGACCACGGAAACGCCGAGCAAATGCTTGACCCCGAGACTGGAAACCCACACACCGCTCATACTACTAGTGAGCTTCCTGACTACTACTATACTCTATGAATCGACGCTAATGATCAGACCCGGTGCCATTCATCGTTACCGGTGACAAGGGATCTATTGAAGTCGGGGACGAGCCTGGAGCCCTCGCCGATGTTGCCCCTACTGTCCTTGCTATCATGGGATTGCAACAGCCAGAAGAGATGACCGGTCGATCTTTGCTCTCCACGAAATGAGATTATCCTCAGTACATCAGTTTGAATAGTAGAGTTCTACAGTATTGAAAATGCATCTAAGAATATATAGAGGTCGTGATCAACATGAATCTGCTCTTCAAGCCGGATGCAGAAATAGCTTGCAATATCATGACACGTTTCACCTTTCGACTTTGTTGTTGACAAGGTCAAACATATAGTCATGGCCAGCATTACGTGGGGTCATCCTCCACCAAAACTACTCTCGATCACTTTACTGCCCATCTCGCTAGCGCTCATACTACACCCTCTTATACCACTCTTACCCGACTTCCTTCCGGAAAAAAGTCGAGTCAACTTTCCACCTCAACCTACCTTTCCAGCTCTCCAGGCGAATATCGGGTTCTCATTGCTAGCGTTCTTAGGGGCAGTGTGGGCTGTCCCATTCGTTAGTCCAGCATTCGCGGAGAAGGGTCTGAAAGGTAGAGATCTGTGCAAGCCAGGTGGAAAGGTTTCCGGACCATGGATGTAAGTGGTGATTTGGCACTTGCCTATCGAGCTAATTCCGGTGTAGTCCAGAATGTATGGGATTACCTATAGCATGCTGGTACATAGGTCTCATGATGCTCTTCATTCCATTTCCATTCTCTCATATCTTTCAAGCCAAACAGGGTGATTACGTTGGAAGAGAGTCGTTTCCACAGGGAGAGGTATGTCCACAGCTCAAAGATACGATTGTCGTTGACATGTTTAGCTCGCTCTATACCTATCGTCACTACTCTCGCTACTATCTGCAACTCTGCTCGGCTTCATTGACGACCTCTTTGATATCCGATGGAGACATAAACTACCTATCCCGCTTATTGCAGCGGTTCCAACCCTCTTGGTATACTATTCTGAAGGAGGTTCAACATCTGTAGTGCTTCCGCGTTTCGCTCATGGCTTTGTATCCAAAGTGGGCTCAAACGGAGGCAATCTAGATCTAGGTGAGTACCACCGCAAAGCAGAAGGGCGTCGCTGAAACCCACTAGGACCATTGTACTACATTTACCTTGTCCTCTTACCCACATTTACCACCAATTCTACCAATATCCTCGCCGGTATCAACGGAGTCGAGTGCGTTCAAGCTTTGATCATCGCCGTCTCGGTCGCCTTCAACGATCTTCTTTTCCTCCCAGTCTGGCCGCACTCGTTTCTCACCTACCTTGGTATTGGTAATCCCCATGAGGGCCGTCTACTAGAATGGGCAGCAGGAGAGGTAGTCAAGAGACATCTAATGAGTTTGTACTTCATGGCCCCTCTAATCGGAGTTTGTGCTGGATTTCTATGGCATAATTGGTGAGTCGTGTGAGTGCGCCTTGACTGATAATCAGGTATCCCGCTCGAGCCTTCCCTGGGGATACATTCTGCTATTTCACTGGTATGGCTTTCTCGGCTGCAGCGATACAAGGCCATTTCTCCAAAACCCTAGTTCTATTCTTCGTCCCACAACTGTTCAATTTCATACTCTCTTGTCCACAACTCTTCGGTCTGGTGAAATGTCCCAGACATAGGCTGCCAAAGTAAGCCCCGATCCTGATATATCGCTAACACCCAGATACGATTCGGAGACCGATACCCTTAGTCCGAGTCTGACCTTGTTCGAAGCACCACCACCCTTCAAGACACGTATGACACTAACCGTCCTCGAGCTATTAGGCTTGGTACGCCTTGAACGGATACCTGGAACTGAAGGATCACGAGGACAGATCGTATCGTCGACTAATCTTACAATCCTCAACCTATTGCTCGTCATTTTCGGTCCCATGCATGAAGGCAAGCTTTGTAGTCTGATGGCGACCATACAGATATTCTGCAGTGTTATGGCTTTTGGGATACGGTACGGAGTGGGATCTTGGGCTTACGGAGGTGACAGAAGATGAAGTGAATAATGCATAGATATATTAGATCCTCACATCATTGCTGAAATCGCATGCTGTACCCTCCGCCTTCTTGCTGATCGAATTTGAACATATCGGTATTGAATCCAAATTTACCCAAGAGTCCGTTGCCGAGCTCCTTCAATTTGCCCAACATCTCATCCTTCATCTGCTCCTGTCGAACCTGAATCCTACTTGGAAGGGAGACAAGGGTTCGTCGGACGGGTGCCATTTGCGGTGACGAGGGAGGTAGGAGTTTCAAGAGTTGAGTAAAGTCTATTAATCTCAGCTAGATATCATATAGACTCAACTCACCTTCTTGAGCGGAAGTCAACGATGACCACGTATCCAGCCGCTCATTAGCCAGAGCACGACGATGTAGGGCTTTGACGTAATTTGGGTCGATTTCCAGCGCTATATTCGTCAGTCCAGCTCCTTGGTAGAGCTATCGTGCTTACCCTTGGTACACGCATCTACAGCTTCCTTGTCCTGTTTCTACAAGGCGTAGGTGTTATCTCGTGTCCTGCAAGTGGATAATGACACTCACTATGGCTATATGACACGCTGCCATATTGCCCCAGCATGCTTTAGTGCATTCCCGTATCTCCTCTTTCACCAGTTCTCGCTCGTCTTGGACTGTCTCACCCTTTCCGCTCTTAGCTCGCTCCTCCTGCTCTATAGCCGCGGCCTCCTCATCAGTGACTTCCGATATTCCCACGGCCGATTTTTCCTTGATCTGATCCATAGAATCAGCAGCCGGTGTTTTGACGACGGTGGGCAGCAACTCCAAAGCGGCCTGATACAGTTCGATTGCTCTAGCATGATCCGGTGGTATCAAGGTGAATTTACAGTTCCCAGCCTTCTTCGATTCTTGCGCTTTGGCCAGTAGTTTCTGACATTTTTAATGAAAGGTCTAAAGTTGGTGGTGTCTTTCGCATACCTTCAATTCAACTACCGTGAAAGTCAGGTCATCTGGATCTACACCAGATCTCCCTTCACTCGCGTCTTCCCATGTCTCTTCCTCTAGCTCATCTTCGTCCTCAGTCTCACCATCCTCTTGTAGCCGACCTGCATTATCTGTGAACGATGCAGGTCTGGAATTCTGTTGACCACTTTTCGAGCTCTCTCCATTTTTCTTATTCCAGTCAAATCGTGATCCGGTGGCCCAAGCGGGAGGAGCGAAATCTCTCGCGTCAAAACGCGGTAGAGAACCAAGAGCAGATGTAGGAGGGGAAGCAGTAGACATTGTGAGAGCAGGATAACCGCCTTGATAAAGCGTTGAAGGGGGAAAAGTGAGAGGGAAAGAAGGCGAGGTGAATAGGGTGAAACAATTCGAGGTGTCCTATCACTTCACTGAGGTGGCGATAGAAGACCATGTGGCATCACAACTGGATCCCAAACCGTCTCAGATTCTCGCTCATATTCGCAGCATTTCGGGTCAGGTCTTCCCGTCTAGTCATAAGGAGGACACTGTACATGACAGTACTACCGTGGTATCATTTCAGAGAGGGGAAAGCATGGCAACGGACTGCAAGTAGACCAAAAGTTGCCTTTCTCACTGCTGACCAGATACAGCGGAGCGACACCGGTTCCCGTCATCCTCAATCATCGCTTACTGCGACCACATTGTTCAGAAGATGGTAGAACTGTCTTTACATTACGAACCTTTCTGCGACCAGTCGAAGAATGCGGTTCTGTACACAATGGTTTTTGAGCAGTTGTGTCAGGGTCATTCAGGCAAAATTCCCTGGTCGACTTTGGGATACTTAGTAGACTTAGCAAGCAACCATCTGGAGACATCACTTTCAGCCGGAAACTCTATAGCATTACGATCTGAACCCTGCTAGATTGCTGCTCAACATCTGTGATTGGTTCGCGTCACTGAATCGCCACCGAGAATGTCAATGGCCATGCAGTATTGCTCCTCTTGATTTCTATCGATACGTAGTAACTCTATCATTCGTACAGAAGGGGCTTTGCTGCTTTGTTGAACACACTCAAAAAGATCTGTACGCCGTCGGCCCGGCGCTGTCGTCAAGAATATCACCCCGGTATGCTTCAATTCCACATGTTATAGGCATTATTAACAAGATTTCAGCCCAGATCCAAGACGGCGAACCTCGATGTTTAAATGTCAGATTCTCAGACAAACGAGTCCAAGGAAAGATAGGGGCATCCAGACAGAAAAGAGCTTCTTTCGCTCCATAATCGATGTCCACGCCTGTAGTATGTATGGCTCACGCCAATTGTACTCTGGGGACATACATGCTGGGTTCCAAAACGGAGAGCTCAAATACAACGCTCCCTAAAGTATACGACCATGGTATCAGCTTCCGGGCTGCACTGTCGATTGAAAAAGTAGCATCGATGGTCGTCTTCCTCTGTTTACGAGCGGAAGCAAATCTGTCACGGCTAAGGTTACTCAACCTGACATACCTTCACTGAGCATTTCATACTTCTCATTTCATGATACGCTCAATCGCATGCACCTAACAAAGGTCTCACATGTATGATCAAGGAGCGAGAAATTTACTATTCAAGAAAGGCTGCGGTATCGATAGTGTAGTCCACTCCAACACGATACTCTCATCATGCCTCGACAGCAATCAACCATTCATGACCATTTTTCCCCTTCGGCTCGACCGCGGGTTCGTCCAACAGGCTCACAACAGGGCGGAAAAGTGTCTAGATCACATCGTCCGGCTGTTTCACCAGCCTCATCCTTTGATTCTGAGGGCTCCGAAGGAATCTCGGGCTTTCGATTGGTACAGGATGACGAGTTACCAAACACACCGGCTTGTGCTCGACGTGGTACTGTAGCAAAGCCAGTGGTGATGAGCGACGAGGAGAGCATCGAGGAAGGAGGTCAGGACGAAGATGAGGCGGAGAGAGAGCAAGAGGAGGGGAGTAGCTGGGAAGAAGAAGGAAACAAGCTACATTCAGCAAAGCGCAGACATCCAAAGAAGAAAGCTTTGCGACGACCAAGTCCAACAGCTCGTCCCGAGCCCAAGGCTTCATGGAGATATGTGCAGGAAGAGGAAGATGGAGAGGAAGATGAAGATGAAGAAGAGGATGACGATGAGAGAAGCACACCCGAGGATGTTGATGATGGGGATGAGGATGAGGATGACAAGAAGCTCAACGCACAAGGAAAATCCGGTCGGAAAGTAGCAACGAAACAGAATACATACACCTCGTCGAGGCGAAGAAATGGTGGCCGGCCTTCGAACAATTTCGACAGGGAACGACAGGGATCCGGCGACATCACGATTCTGGTTCCTCCTGTCGGAAGCTTCGACATTTGCGAGACCGAACGATCCCCATCAATTCAGCCCATTCCGAGACCACCATCGCGCCAAAGACCTGTCGTTATGATCAACAGGCGCTCAAGGTCCAGCATGCCGAATAGCTCCCGTCAGGGAAATTTCGATTTACCTATGACCACTCTAGAGAACCCCGCTTCCAATCGCAAAACCCCATCAGCTCAGCCGCTCAAAACGCCCAAGATGGCGAGCGAGTCAAGTTATGCAGGACCAAGTCACAAAATGATTCCAGTGGTCGAGCTGGTCCTCATGAGTAATACGGAGCGAGCTAAATACACTCGTCTTGATCCGGAACGAAAGTCTGCCCCTCGCCAAACAACAAATCGACAACCCGACATCAGTCTGGCGTCCGACAATGATGGGGATGACATCCCCTTAGCAGTTCCATCGTCGAGCACCAAGCCGAAACGCCGTCGATTGTCACCTCAAATCATCTCTTCGGACGACGAGATCTCTGGTTTACCATCACGAGAAGCGGGTAAGAAGAGATCTGATCGAACGAAGATCCCGTATCGTCCGTCGAATGGTAAGCAAGCCGCGAAGCCAAAGACGGAGTCGGCAAAAGTTAGAACAAAAGCAGCGACAAAGTCGATCCGCAAATTGAAAAAGACCGCGCGTGATCCTGATGACGAAACAGAAGTGAACACCGATGAGGGGAATGATGATATTGTGATGGATGAGCCGGAGAGGTTCAAGGCGACGTCATATCTACGGAAGAAGAAAGAGACGCCTGTCCAGCGGGCCATCAGGAAGGCAAAAGCAAAGCGAGAAGGCAGAGAGGAATCAACGACAGAAGATTCATCGGAACAAACACAGCTCACCAGTGATTCCGCCGACTCCACTGGAAGCGAGGACTTCATTGAGGACGACGGTGGAGAAGTCAAAGAGGGTCTCCTACCTCATGAATTTTCACTAGGTGCTGCTCAAACACCTGAATTCAAGTTCAAGGTCGTCTTTCATTACTTTGTTTTACTAGTCATTCAAGGCCCAAAAGCGATACCTTTGCGCGGCGAGTTGGCGGAGTACTTCACTCCATATTTGACGGATTGGCGGAGAAGGATGACTGGGTATCGAGACTCAAGAGTTAGAAGTCAGATTTGGCGTGCGGAGTTCGTTACAGCCCTAAAACGCTATCCCGATTTCATAGTAGGTCCCGGCAGCGTCTTACTGTGCTGCTGACTGATCATGTAGGACAACCTTCTGGACTCTCCGCACGATGGCTGCGATGCCTGTCATATGGGTGGTCGAAGAAGTCGATTTGAGGTCCGCTCGGAAGGCCATTCATATGATCCTGAAACGCACGAGCCGCTCGACACAGACTCCGAGCTGGAAGATGACAGAGGAAAAAGACTAAAAGCGAAGGAAAAGAAGAAGGGCAAGGGTCGGAGGGATGACTCAAGTGTGGAATCGGACAGCGAAAATGAAGCAGAACTGCCGAGACGATTCTTTATGGGAACCTTTTGTAAAGCTAGAGCCATGGTATACCATGAGATGTCTCATTGGGGTGAGTTACTTGCTATTTTCTAGGACTTCGCACTAATGTGCAGAGGACACGCTGTACTATAGAATAAGAGGGTACTACCACGACTTACTGCGAGCCAAGCATGTGGCGATCCCCTCGGATTCTGAAGCGTCTTCTGAAGATGACTCCTCCAGCGAGTCGGAGGACGAAAAAGAGAGAAGACGCGAACGTCGGTTGGAGAGACGTAGGGCTACAGAAGCACGTGTGAAACGCCTCAAGAGTAAACCCCTTGTGCAGGAGTATAAGGATGTAGGCAAAGTAACAGAGTGGATGGACCGAGAAAAGGGGTATCAAGTGAAGGTGAGTGCCCTCACACGGTAGTGTACTCATGACTAGACCTTCTCTTGGATCAACGATATCGTCACGCGAAGTGAGAGACTAGAGTTTGAGAAGAGAACGGATGATTGAAAGGCTACAATTCTAGAGAATAAGCATCGCTCTCTCTGCGACACCATCTCATTCAATCAAGCGAAACCGAAATCCAACTTGTATACACTGTACATCTCGTTTACTCTCTCTGTTTACGAATACGAGAACGATGTGACGGGCGATTCCTTCCGATCCCCATCTGACGCCTTGACTTGACTTATGACCGTGTCACCAGCGCAGCATCAAGCCAAAGGTGACACCCAAGGCGCACAAAGCGGTAGCTTGTGGCTTCCGAGCTGGAACGGCCCTACCGGTAGCTGATGGATGTAGGGAACTTCGAGAAGAGGCGGCTACTCCTGGACTTATCGTTCCTGTAGCTACATCCTGCGTAGCAGTTGCGACTTCGGATGCTTGCGAAACACTGCCAAGATCAACAAGTCGCAAGCGCGAGAGTGCTTACGCTGCTTCGGCTGCGGTCGTGTTTAAGCCAGTATTGATCAGGACGGTATCGATCAACTGGATCTGTATCAGCTCATATCCTGGCGAGGTCTAGCAGCCGCATACATGCACTACACCATTTGCGACGGGTATGTCCATTCTGATAAACTTCGTAGCGTATGCTCCACTTGTTAAATATCCACCTGACGAGTTGGTGCTATATGCAAGGATCTGACCGGCAGCCGTTATATATCTTGATCCTGGATTGATTTGCGGAGAGTAGGCGACTGTTCCATTCAGTATCTTGATCATCATCAGATACAGTTCAATATCAGCAAAATGTACTCACAAGATTTCGGATCATGATAGTAGCGTTTGGACCACCGAGTGCCCTGACTTGGCCATCCACTGCCCCAAAGGCAGAATCGACAGGAACGAAGAATGTACAGCCGTGACATGTGGATACCATTTCGGTGATTTGTATGTCGTTCACCACGTTGACGTATCCTCTGGCTCCTTCATTCGCAGCGAGAGCTAACCCTTGAGATGATACTGTGTCTAGAACGGACGAAGGCTGATAGAGATCAGTGAGCGGGATAAGGAGAAAGTTCTATCCTGCTCACCACTGCTAAGATCTGAGTACTGACATCAGTCTGTGCCATGACGTCTTGAATTTCCTTACCTTATCAATGGGTTGAATATGTATATTGCGATAGACAATCTGTCGACCACTACTAGTTGCATTCCAGGAATCACCGCGGATCAGGATGATCGAGTCCTTGTCGTTGACGGGCTCCGGCGCGGTCTCCAGCACGATTACCTGAGTCTGATCTCCGGGCAAAAGCATAGTTGGATTGCGGAGTTTAGTCAAAGCGATTGTATGGTGACGAGCAGGAGCAACATCGATGGTTGAATTCACGGTGGTTGTCACCATCTGATCAGAATCAGTACGTGATGCTGAAGATCTACTCACATGATAAGACAAGAGGTCGACAAGTTCCGAGTTTGCGGGGGGGGGGTCTGTCAGGTTACTCTGTTGCCATGCCTATTCATATGATCAGTGCATCTCGATTGAACGAGACCTACGGTATCTATTGGGGCATATAAGGTGAAGTGCCCGTCAGAGTATAGACTGTTAATAAGTGATTGTCCTTCTTTTGTGGTGTTGGCAATTTGGATAGAATTGAGTAAATACGTCAGACCAGCAGCTTTGAGAGTGATGATGAGTTCGTCATTGTACTGAGCTTGATTGACGGTGAGTGCGATTACACTGCAGCACAGGCTGAGTACGACAAGCTTGAGCATTCTGTATGAGTGATAGTGAATGGATAGAGAATCTGAATGTCAGTGATCAGTGAACATCAGCAATCATACACGATGTTACCGTCCTGGATGCCTGTAGGGTCGTGTTTGGAAAAAGAAAGGGGTTGATCATCTTGGTGCCTGCTCCGTGATTTGAATCCCACACAGTGCCCCGGGGTTACTGATGTGAACAACGTGATCTACGAAATAGATGAACAAATGACTAGATTGAATGAGAGATTCCAGTATATATATATACAAGTAAGGCAATGTTTTGAAACGGTGAAAGACATGAAACCGACTTTGCAACTTTTACTTTTTCCATTTCACCTTATTGTTCGACCATGACAACAACAACGACAGTCCGTCGTTTGACATTACTCACCCAGTCGATACGCAGTACTACTACACATATTAGATCTACATATGGAAAGAGGTGTCCTCGCTGCCCCGCTCCGATTCATCGCCAGAGATCTTTGGGCTGTCGAACATTTCCTAGCGAGACAACTTTTAGAGCCTTTTCGACTGCCCAGAGCGTGGAGCATGTCACGCCAGTCGAGGAAGAGCATGCAAAACTCCTAGCATCAGCATCTTACAAAGTTGAACAATACACTAAAGCTGTAGAACAGGTAGGATCCATCTTTTTCACTCTATGCTAATGATAGATGAGCATCGAAATGTCAGTTGAGGAGCAAAAATCACGAGCCAAGACGATGAAAGAGCTTGGTCCACTAGCCGAGGCTTGGACGAGCTACCAAAATCTACGGAAAGTGGGTACAGCCAACCTATCGCACAGCTGACCATCTCCCCGTAGGCTATCGTTGAGACTCGCATCCACCTAGATGAACCCGACGAGACTTTGCGAGAGATGTTCGAAACCGAGCTAGAGGGCCTAACCACCGAATTCAACAACTTCATCGTCAACATACTACCCCAACTTCTTCTCCCACCTCTACCTGCTGCTAGTCTACCTACTATGATGACCTTGACGGCGGGAATAGGCGGAGGAGAATCTGCGCGATTTGTAGAGGAAGTCAGCAGGATGTACACTCGGCATGCGGAGAAAAGAGGATGGGGCGTTGAAGTCTTGAGCAGTGCGGAAGGAGCAATGGCAAAGGGATCAGGCGGAAACGGGTTCCGGGAGTTGACCGTAAAGTTTCTGCCCAATCAATGGGGCGAAGACGGAGCAGAGTGCTACGGAGAAATGATGTGGGAGAAGGGAGTGCATCGTGTGCAAAGGGTACCTCCGGGGTCGACGGTCGACAAACTACAGTCAAGTACGATCAACCTTGTTGTGAGTCCATGTTTTCCGATCCAAACGAAAACTGCTAACCGTTCAGGTCCTTCCTATCTATCCAGACACCCCCGAAGAACCCTTAGTTGATCCTAAAGATGTCAAGGAGGACGTAATGAGAGCTAGTGGCGCTGGCGGTCAGGTATGTTCTGCCGTCTCTACTGAAGCTGATGGTCGCAGCACGTCAATCGGACTGAGTCTGCGGTTCGTCTCACCCACATTCCGACAGGAATCACAGTATCAATGCAAGATTCGCGGTCTCAGCACCAGGTGAGAGAAACCTCGATGGGCTGTATGCTAAGAGTGAGAACCGAGGCTGGGCCTGGGATGTACTGAGGGCAAAGCTATCTGAGAAGAAACGAAACGAGGAGCAGGAAGCTCGAAATGCAACCCGTCTCAGCCAGATCAAAAGCGCCGGTCGTGGTGACAAGGTCCGGACGTACAACTTTCCACAGGTGAGATTGAGAAATGGAGCGAGACTGAATCTCTTAGGACCGAGTGACCGACCACAGAATCGGCTTCTCGACAAATGGTCTCGAGGACATCATGAGTGGAGAGGGCTTCATTCGCATTCTTGACGCCTTGAAGCATGATCATTCGGAACGTCGACTGGAAGCCCTACTGCGAGGAGAAGACGATGTCATAGAGTAAATCGTAATCCATCGCATGCCAATGCATCTACTGCTCCTTGTTGTTCGAGTCACCCCCTCCAAAGAAGGAACGCAAATCTCTTTGCTTTGCGTCGTAGGATTGGTTGCCGATTCCTCCCTTCTGACGATGAACTCCATCCAGGTGTGAGGTAACGTCCGTGCAGAGGATGCGAACAATGAGAGGTGGTAGGCTACTATCGAGGGGCGTGGTGGGTGGAGGAGCTGTCGGTAGAGAAGACGGAGACGGCGGTCCTGCTGGATCGGTTTCGATCGTACGTGTCGGTACATTATGGGTTTCACTCTGATGTCAGTGAGATCTCGTGGCATAGGGACTCACCTTGTATCCGAGTTCCAACCTGGTCCACCCAGTCTTATCAAGTCAGCGGAACATCACATCTGCTCGACTTACATTTGTCATGCCTATGCGTGGTCAGGATATATAGTCTGTCAAAGTCGAACTGTAAAGACATACCCTTGTAGCCCCATTCCATAGGCCTGTTGTCTTCTTGTCTAGCCAGCAGGGCGCCAATGAATTCGGCATTGAATATGCCATGAGCCACCACAACTACGTGTAAGGAGTTGGCAGGCTTTCCCGATTGTTCTTGTAGATGTGATTCTATGAAACTCGCGATACTAATCGATCAGCATGACTCCGAAATTGACCTACTTACGCTTCATTTGCTCTAGCTCTGACATCTTCCAATGATTCTCCGTCTGGGAAAGCAAAATTCCGTCCAGGTTGTCGAACGAACTCCCCATCTCTACTCCATGGTTTGCCTTCGGCTGAGAAAGATGTCAGGAGGTATCATCACGGTGTACACATACCTTGACCCCAATGCTGCTCTCGAAGGAGTGCTGACGAAGTGAACGGGGGTTGAGGTTCTGGTTGATTATCATGAATCTGTCTGGCCTGTGCATGTTCAGGTCTAGAGTAAGTGACATTGACTCACGGTGGTATTGGCTCTCTTGAGATCCGAAGCATAAATGAAATCGACTCGAGTATCTTTATAGGACTGACCAAGTGCTTTTGCTTGCTATTTCTTGTTGGCCAGATAGAGATATGAAGTTTCCACGACTCACGTTCATGCCTGAAAGATGGGTTCAATACGTTGGAGTACTATGCTATCGGGCTCACCATGCACAGAAAGAGGAGCATCGGCCCAACCTGCCCATAAAGGCCTCAGGTTATCTGTTCAGCATTAGCCGTGATCGATTCCATCGATCGTTCTACATACCCGTAGATTCACCGTGTCGCACCTGGGGTCATTAATAATTATCAAGCATACAGAGTAGAGACGCATACGATGGTTAAGGTGAGCATGTTGATCTGGATCGGGACAGGTAAGAGAGAAATATACAAAATGCGAGTGCAATGTTGGATTCAGTGTAAATATACATAAAATCTATGGTCATGCATCCGTTCCCTTTTGATAGTCGTACCCAACTTGCATTCATCCCTTGTAGCTCGCGTCATCCCTATCATCCGCGTTGAGACGTCCCCATTCTAGACATAATCGAAATACGTAGACTGCGAGGTCAGTACTGCACTGTCAACGGATTGTTAACTTACTCTCCATGTCGATCTTCCTTCCGACAGTAAACATCCATTCTCGTCCTGCATCAGCAATCTTCTTCAACTCGGCATCTCCATCTAATTTCTTGGTTGACATGCCTGCAGCCTGATATGTGCCTCGAGTAGCGTTGGAAGCAGCCAACATCGCTTCTGAAGGCCCAGAGAAGTAAGCATGGACATTGTATATCTCTTGGTAAAGTTGTGAGATCGGGATGAAATGAAGCCATGGTTGTATCCAATCAGACATGAATTCTGTGTATACTGTGGATTTAAGAACGGCACTCTGAGATTTGAGCTACATGGTCAGTCTGGCCCTGAAATCGAAAACTCACGAGAGCGAAAAGTCGGGCAGAGTAACCCATACCGTCAATATCGATCAAATACTTGTGCCTCCAATTCTCTCCTAAAGGAACGGCGTCGGCGAATCGATGGTCTTTTCGCATCCCGTCACAGCCGCCAGGGTATTGCGTACACCCTACTGCCTTGGTGAACGCCACATCCATCATGCCCTCATTGAGCATGTTGATGGGAACATCCGCCGATACGAAGTTGTTGGTTCCCGGGGGATCGGCGAACACGACACTTTTCTCCACATCAGATTGATCAGAGGTCATTTTAATAAATCTGAAGATCAGCAAACGCTCATGTGTTACTACTCACCTGTGTCGCTGATACTGAGATAGGAATCCGGGAGGACTACTGCCCCCACCCGTAGTGGCTCCTCGCCAGAAAATATCGTCCGATTTTTCATCCCAGGGGGTTTCCATGTCATCTATATCGTTGATCTCCATTTTGACGGGGTCCCAACCATAAGTGTATCGTTTGGTGGAAGAAAAGTAATAGTGACTGGGAATGAGGATGTCTGAGTAACCCACACCCTTGGCAGGAGAGAACATTGGGTAGAGTGCATGGATCGTGCGCCAATCTGAGAAGAAATGGCCTTGGTTGTAGTGTGCCCAAGGATGGTCGCAGAAGTCGTATTTATCATCGACTGTCTCCACAAACATGAAGTCGTCATCGGTGGCCTCTGCAGCGACACCCGCATTGGCGAGTCGTGAGACTGGAATCTGACCTTCTTTTAATTGTGCTCGAAGGGACCCAAAAAGTCGTCGGGCCTGAGAAGAAGGATCGCATGTTCTTCGATAAGCCTCCCAGACATTGCCATCTCCTCTCCAGTCTGGTATAAATTCACCTCCCAGGACATGCTCGATACCAACTGTAAGATTAGCTACACTCCAGTTTTCATAACTCACGAGTCGAATCCGCAGTCAAATTTGAATACAGGTTCTCCTCCCATGGGACCAAGATACGCCCCTCTGCCTTTTCGTTGATCGGGAAATCCATGTTAGGAAGCCGATCCTGAAATTTCTCCAGCATGACTCGGAAACCTTTGGCACGAGCTCCCACCTCGGAGTCGGCGAAACCTTTGTTGACGTCGATTGACCTAGTCTCACCGTTTTCGATTCGCACGAGATCCACCGAAGGGAGGTATCCGACTTGTATACATCGTCTCCTTAATTCCTCTCCTGACAGCAACCAGAATGGCTCGAGATCCCGGATGAGCTGATCGTACTCGTCTATCATGACCGCATCGTTGTCTTTTGCGAACTGGTACCATTCATCAAATCCGGCTGGAGGGTTTCGTTTGTATCGCTTCTTGTATTCGGCTACTGCCTGGTCCAGCGACTTGGATTGCCGTTTGACTTTCTCCTGGTAAGATTCCACAGCGTCTGCCATGAGTTTGGGAATCGGATGATGGATTGGAGGACGAGGAGCTTGAGCTTTCTCCCTCAGAAATTTGGACCGTATGACGGAGGAAGACGCAGTTGTCCATTTCTGGGTATGGGCGAGGAGTCGATTAGAAGTGGGAAAGAAGAAATGAATGAGGAAAAATAGCGCAAAGACGGCACCAGTGACACCTATGACACGCGTCCTGGTGGAGACACCCTTGAGGGATCTCTGGTGAAAAGACATTGATCGGGAGGGAAAGTGGGAGATGTAAAATGAGAATCAGGTCAAAATGGTACAAGTTGGAGAGAAGCGCGAGGAGGAAGACGCGTAAAGTCCAGCCTGACAATGAATGATAAGAGGTTCAACCTGTTTTCATCTATACTCTGTACGATTGTCAGGCTGACTCCTTTACTCTATTCACCAGTGGGTTATCTCGTCTTCTCCCAGTCACCATTCTGATGTTTCCATGACGACCGCAGGTCATCGTGAGTTCCATCAACCTCAAACTATTCTAATCACTCTCAGTTCCACGGGATGGTCGTCTGATCTCCCTGATTCTCGCTTCGAAAGGTATCGAAGACGCAGACGAGCGGGTGATACTCCAGTTGCTCGACTTTGCTCATCGTTCGTTTCCATCTCTGAATGCCTTGGTTAAATAGTATTGATCTATTAGGCTATACTGCCGACATTCTACAATCATCACAGACTCTTGCTGATCATGCAAATCGTTCTGGACCCCCGAGGATAGAGAAGGATGATATTGAATTGGCTTTACAAATGAGAAGGAGATATGAATTCTTCGAACCTCCGCCCAGGGACGTGAGTGTCATGAATATCGACCAAGCATTCTTTGGCTTATACCACTAGTATCTGGGTTCACTCGCTCACGAGCTCAATTCACAAACTCTTCCTATCCTGCCAGACACCTTTGACCTACTTCGACTTCCACCGGCTCATCAACGTCTTGGAGAAGTCAATTTCGACCTGATCGTGGACCCGCATGTCGCTATGTATAGTGAGGGTGAGGAAGATGATCCGACGAGCGAGAGTGAAGACGAGGACGAAGCTCAAACCGAGGACGAAGGCCCAGAAGCGAACGGCCAAGAGGTCGAGCATACAGCAAACGGCCTAGAAGATGGGGAAGACGAGGACATGGAGGAGGTCGGTCTGCGAGAGGTCGACGAAGATTATGATTGAATGACATGCATACCGACTATTGGTTAGCCGACGACCCAGAAAACCTAGAATGGGTCGACAGGGCGTCCTGTTGCGCATGGGCTAGCTCGGCGTATCTACGATCAGAAAGGTTTCTCGACATAAACTCACAGCATCTTATATCTGACCAACTCGTTCTCTGTCTCCTCCTTCTCGATTTTGCTCATGACAAGCTGTCGCACCAATTCGACATGTTCTTGATTCCTTTGAATTAGCAAAGCCTTTTCATTGCTACTTACATCGTCGCCAAGGAAGATTCCAATTGTTTGCTGATGGTCTTAGCAACAAGAGAATTAACTTGACTTACACCTGGGAGCTTAAGTTCCGATTCGCATTCCTCAATTGGTCAAGCGCAAGAGCATGCTGGTTCTGCTGTTTACATAACTCTTCATATTCACTCTGGTAGTTGTCCAGAGTGAAAGGTGTACTTTCGATCAGCGGATCCTATGGGAGGACTTACATCCTGAATTCGAACGCGTCTCGCACAAATTCATTTGCATGCCATCCCGATTCCTCACTTTCATCTGCGCGATACACTTCGAAAAGATCTGTTTGTAGGAATGCGAGGATTTGTTCAAATCCCATTTGCAACAAATTATCTTCGGATTTGCGTAGCAAGGACAGCGAGAATCGGAAGACAGCCTCAATCCCTTCGGCAAAGACGATATCAAGCACTCGGTAAACTAGAGGCAAGGGAAATCTATTGTCAGAGTTGACAATTGAGGAAACATACCGGTAAGAGAATAACGTCATGAACCATTGACTAGCAAACATACTGCTCTTGATCCCCTTTCGAGAAAGGTGAGTGTGCAAGAGGGGAAGTAGCTCCTCGACCAGTCTATCGAATTGGAATAGTCGGAGTTGCAGACCTGGCATATCGGCCAGGAAGTGTGATCGAAGATTGTAGGAATCCATGATACGAACCAAAACGCAGAACGCTTCTTCGTCGGGCATCTGTCGTTAGCAGAATCGACCGGAGTGCTCACGTTAAGGAGTAGTACTGCAACAATGAAAGCCAGACCTTGGGTGTACCCGACTTCTTCGTCATACCTGATATTAGCAGAGTTACGCAGGGCGAACTCACAAGCTATAAGCCTTTACCACCATGAACAGACTCTCCTGTCCTGTTCCCCCCTCTTGGAAAAATTTGTGGGTTGGGAAGGTTCGGCTAAGATCCTTGGATATCGCTTTTTCATGTGGGGACGAATGTTTGAGCAGGGTCTTGTATGTCTCCTCTAGTTGTGGTGATTTGGATGACGACATTAGCTGCCAGATTGCTCCGCTATGGATTCGTCAGTGAAGTTGTCGGATAGCACATACCGTATGACCGGAGGGATCCCTTGCTGGATAGCTCTAGACAAATCTTTCGGTTGAGCTTGTGCAACTTGTTCATAATCCTGCACCACTGCGCCCCAAAACACCCAATCGACCGGAACATCTGTTTCCTTCCTCATCTCACGAGCGGCCCCTTCCATTTCGTTACGCACTCTCTCGAAGCCTTCTCGCAGTTGTTGCGTCCCTCCAATCTCCCGACTAATCCGCCGATCTCGAGAAGCGGACGGCGAAGTCAGGTGATTTTGTAGGAGCGAGGTGTTGTGAATTGCGGGAGGCATTGAGCTTTGGGGGTCGTTGGAAGCTCCAGCTGGGTCTGATTTTGGGGTGGTTGATCGACTTCCAAGCAGGGTAGTCATTGTTGATTTCCAGCTAGGTCCCGCTGAACTCGACGAAGCGGATCTTGTCGGTGTTTGTGGAGCGACGGAGGAATCATCTTGAAAGAACGACGCTGGCGACCCGAGACCGAGAGCTCCAGAGAGGAATGAGGTTTTGGGAGGAGCCGGATCAATCGCTCGATTCTCTGAAGGCCTTTCTTTATTATCTGAACTGGATGGAGCCCCTGGGACTTCGACCCCTGAATGTTCATCGAGGGTGATGGAGGCAAACGATTCGCGATATGCTGAAGAGTCCGGCAATGGCTTGTTCAAGCTTATCACGTCTTCGATTAGAGGTGGTACCATTGGAGAGACCTGATCTTCAGCCGACGACGTGACTGGAATAGATCTGAATGAGTCGATAGTACTGATATTTAGCGTTGAACTGTCTTGTCGTTGATTCGAACCAACAGCTAAATGCTTCTCATCATCAAATGCCTCGACCTCAGTCGGAGGGAAAGCGTGTTCGAAAGAATCGTCTCCCAGTTCAAGCTCTTCTGCGGCTGCTATAGGGTCGAAAGGTTTGTGAAGAGGAGGGTTCATATGTAAAGACGAAAAGTATCAGGACACAATGAATCTCAAGTCGAAACATAACACATACGTGAAGTTGAACTGGAGACTCCACAAATTCGGATCCGATATCAAAAGCTACAATCTTCGGCAATGACCGCTCTGCTCTGTATTCAAATCTCAAAACACAATTTCCTATGGTAACGTTGCGTTTCCCTATCATATATAGCAATGCCATCTCATCTATCCAAAGAAGCCATCTCATCCCAGTCCTCGAATCAAAGCGAACAAGATTCTCTAGATTCTGAGGGGGACATCGAGACAATCACCCCGAAGCGACCTGTTCTCAATCAGGCTAGCACCTCTGCTCATTCCGGAAGAACGCTGCCGTGAGTCATTCGTTTCCAAACTTGTCCTGACGGATTGATAGAAAATATGCCCCTCCAAACGGCATGATACCGTGTGATCTTCAGATCGAGAACTCGCCGTTTGACTATGACCGTCTCGCCGCAAACCCTCGACTACAACTTTGGACCATTAGAGTTCCTTCAGATGTAGGTCATCATTCGTAAAACATTCACTTACTGTAGCTAAAACCAACACGGTTGTCGTCTCTGTCCGTCAATCCAAAGGAAGCTACCGGTTCTTTGAAGCATAAATCCACAGTATACGACCTAATACCGTCAAACACTCTAGAGCCCGTGAACTCGAAAATAGGCGGTGTGCCCCCTACAGTCGAAACAAGCGCTTCAACACGTAGTCAAAGAGCGATCAATATCGAAGGAGGTGAAGAAATGCAAGGGGGCATGAGGTTGCTATTACCAAAGTCCGGGAGACTGGTAGTCGGTTAGTCAATCACAAAAACCAAGAGCTAACTCGAAGCTCCGAAAAGCATTGCCCAAAACCTCATCCTCATACCGCGCATACCAGAAATCTCTGGACCCAATACCGACTCAACTCCCGTCACCAGCCAACGATCTCAACCGCTGCATCTCCTAAAGTTCCGTAACAGAGCGTTCGGTTTTGATACTCCAGGCCCCCCTCGAACGACGGACACCTTCGAGACTGAAGATCACTTGGGAGATGGGGTCAGGAAAAGACGGAAGACGGAATCGAAAAGTAAACGATCCAAGTAGACACACACATATATATATCATTCACGCCAATGCTAGACTGTCTTCACCCCGAAACACATGATAGACTCGCTTGGCCAGCGCCTAAAAGTCAGCCAGAACATCTAATTGACATTCACCTTGTTCAGCTTCCGACCACTCGCGGTACCGTTCCTCAAATTACGGATCTATCCTCTTCAGTGGCAACACTTCCATTCTACTCACCTCACAATCCGCCAACATCGCTTCACCTCGTTCCACACCGCCTCGCCGCTCAGCCCGCTCATACGCTCGCATCAAATCTGCAAAAGAGGAATACTCCGTTCCAATGCCTGTAGCCGCAGACGGTGTAATCCCCGTGACTTCTTGGAGCATCATCTCCAATGCGTCCGTAGTTGCCGTCACTTTGCGCCCCCGGTCTCCAGATGCAAATGAGAGATGCGATTTGGAGAGTAGTTTATACTGCCAATTAGTCTCGTTACCCTTCGCGCTAACCTACAGGTTTCAACGCGATATCCGCAGCGAGGTTCCAGATCCATTCTTCAACATCTTCCGTCCGTTCCACTAAGTATATGAGCCGCTGCAGAGATAATTCACGAACCATAGACTACGAAAATCCGTTTCTTTATTTGCAGATCTAGGAGGCTCCTTTCCAATACTTCTTTGCTTGGTCTGTACCCGACCTTCACTTGGCTACTGTTTTCTCCCAAACTGGCCCGAGCAGCCGTAGTGAACTCGCGATTAGCCAAAGATCTCGTTTTCGCCATGTATTTCTCCAAACCTCTTATAGCGAGAATGATCTGATGATCCTGCCCGACGCCTAGAACCAAACGGATGTCCTCCATCCACTCATCGAGCATGCCAGTACCTCCCACAACCCTGTCAATAATGTCCTCCGCGTCGACCAACATGATGACGATTCGCTCCCATTCCCAGCGGGCTACGTCCAGAGGTATAAAACGTTTGGCACCGTGATCCCAACGAGCTTTGACGTGTCGTTTAATCTTGATAACCCCCGGAATCGGCGATTCGGATTCTTGAAGCACATTGATTTCGGAAAGACTCTCTTTGAATCGGGCTCTGAGTTCGGGAAGTGCTCCAGCAATAGGCGAAGTGGGTAGGGCCATATCGGCGGATAAGAACAGGTGAATCTCGCGTACAGCTTCATTCTTGGAGGTTCGCAGCTGAGTGGTGTAAGTGCAGGCCCAAGTCGAAAAGAACTTACTCGATTGACGTCCGTCACCTTTTTCTGGAATGATTTTTCTGCTTCTTTGGCCGCCTGCTATCAGCCAAGGTTTCCATAGGATCTCACCTTGGTCACAGCTTTTTGGTGTTGTTTCATGAGTTTCTCATTCTCCTTGCGAGCCGCTCTTTCCTCTTTGGTCATGATGCTAGCTATCTCCTCATAAGGCTTCAGCTACTGCCATTGGGATTAAACTATATATCTCACATTCCTGTCGTTAGATTTACGCTTCTTCTTTCTGCTCTGTTCCGATTCTACTCCGGGTTCTTCATCGTCCTCAACCCC